>JANIJG010021693.1:10458-25069 GCA_024611175.1 Megaceryle torquata
TGATATGACTTTTTTTTCTTGGGGGGTTGGAGGGGGGGGGGGGGGGGAGGAAGGAAACCAGCGTGAAAATGGACATCTCTGCAATTTGCCATCAAAAAGAAGTGTAACCCTTCAAGAGAAACTATTCTAGATTTTATTTTTTTCTATTGGGGCATATTTGTTTACTAATCCAGGTTCGGCTGCAGATTGGAGATGGAACCAATTTTCACTGGCTGGCTTTTTTAATCCTGCTGATTTTTTTGGGGGGGGAGGAGGCAGCAGCTGCAGTTCAGAGATGTCTGTGTGAGATACCTGAGCAAAAGCAATGGCTTTGGCTCTTCCATTGCCCTGCTCCACGTGGCTGGAATTATTTTGCTGAAAAGAAGGTAAAGGTCCCCATCAGCTCTAGGCTGCTGCAGCTGTCCCGAGACCAATACTCCAGCTGCATCACCTTCTGCTGTTTAGGGAGACTTTTCTGGGGGGGGAAAGAGCTTAGGAAAAGTATAATGACCTTGAAAATATGTGGCACTTTTCACCCACTGATCCTGACAAATCCCCTCTGAGAAAGAAGAGCTACAGCATTGCTAAGACTCAGCTTTTCAGGTGGGAGGTCTGAGCTCTTCCAGGAAGCAGGTTGATATGGTCCTGTGTGCAGGAACTAGGGCTCTTAAAATCAGTTGCAGTGTAATTATTTACATTAGAAAAAGCAGTATTAACTTTTACTCACCACTTCTCCTCCTCTACTTGAACTCCTATAGACTGGAACTTACTGGTTGCTTTATTTTCACCTGATATGGTGGATTCTTCAGCACCATCAACCTTTAAAAAAAAAAAAACCAAAACAACAAACAAACCAAAACCCAAATGGCTAATTAGAATGTATTTTAGCAGAGATATCACTCAGCTACTTACAATTTACATGCATGGTAACTACTGTCTGCAGATAACAGCTTGTACCACAAGTACCTTCCTCTGGTCAGGTAGTTTATCTGTGGTGAGCCCCTTTCTGGTGGTATTGGTGAATATTCATCATTCATGTTAATTTACAAAGCACTGCTGGCATGATAACATTCAGCCTGCAGAATACAGATGGAGTTTATCTGGTATCTTCTGCAGCAGATCTCTGAGCAGCTGCAACTCCACTCCCTGTGCTCCACCACTTGTCTGATTTCACCTGTTTGTACAGGCATGTGTTTGTGAGCTTGCATCACAATTGTGCCGTAGTGCCCCAGATCACAGCACTGCACAGATGAGATGTAAAGACAGTGGATGTGTTTTCTTTGCATGGCAAAGAGGTGGTCCCCAGAAGCACAGGCAGGACCTTTATATCCTTCTCTATGAGGAGACATACTGATGGTATGAAGTTAAAATGTAACTGTGGCTGTGTGAGCAAAGTTAAAAAAAACCAAAACCAAACAAAACCACAACCAACCCAACAAAACCAAAATGAAGTCCAGTGTAGCTGTTAATTCCCAGTGCTGTATAGGAGAAAGTGTCTGGCACGCAATTTTTGGGCTGCAGCAGTGTTCTGAAGTGGCTTGTGAGTGCACTCTGAGCCTGGGTGGGTGTGCAACACCTCCAGCTGTAGGTAGCATCTGCCCCACCAGGGAAGGAGCTTGTTGCTGAGAGCCAGGGGAACAGCCTATGGGGGGATGGGAGTTGCAGAGCTCTGCTGTGAATCACAGAATTGTTTTGGTTGGAAAAGATCTTGAAGACCAAGTCCAACTACTAACACAGCACTGCCAGGTCACCACTAAACCCTGTGAAGTGGGACGCTTATCAGAGACTGAGGTTTTGGGGGAGATTACTGCTACTGAAATCCCCTCACTGGAGGAGAGGAGCAGCTTTGTGGTGATGGAAGGGCTTGGCTTTGCTTGTTTGCTGGACAAGTTTGCAGCAAAGGCTTTGTGGTGGTCTCAGCCTGATGGAGGGGTGCAGGGGATGTGTGTGGAGGTTCATCACAAGTGCACATTAGGGTGATTTGTTGGAGGATGAACTAAACCAAGAGTATGCCTCTGGCTAAGGCAGCTTGCCCTGCTCTACAGAGACAGGCCAACCTATAATCCAGGCTCTGCCTGAGCTGGGCTCCCTTTACAGACCTTCTGCTGCTGGTCCAGGGGCTGCCAGCCTACCAATCGTGTTCTGGGGCAGCCGTTTCAAAGTCGTCATTTCTGGCATTCTCTCAGGGTATTTCCACCCTCCAGCTGAACCAGCACGGCGGCTTGTGCAATGATGCTGCAAAATGGAGCAGCCAGCCAACGAGTGAAGGAGCCTTCTTTTGATTTGTGAAGCCTGACTCCAGCAATCTCACTGAGGGGCACAACCGGGAGGGTGGCACGGTGCACGGGCAGGAGTCCTGCGAGGCTGGATTAGGGCTGAAGGTTTTGCTTCATGGAGTCCCAATTTTAGGCATCTCCATTGGTCTGTACACAAAAACCTACCCTGGTAGCCCCTCGCCTGCCATCCCCAGGCATCTTTCACACAGGATTGTGTTGGTCATCTGTAAATGGTGAGGGCTTGATCAGCATTTGGGGCTCTATTTTCCTCAGATCTCAGGAAACTCAGGCCCCTATACCCCTGAAAAGTAACACATATTCCTTGTGGCAACACTACCTTAAGGTGGGACAGCAGGGAGATGGTGCCTCCAGAGACACAGTTCACATCCCTATTGTTCATTTGGGCTTCTTGCAAAGGTGGAAATGGTTTCTTTCTACTCATTCTTTTGCCTCCTGAGGAGCCTTTGTCGCTTTGCTCAGCAAAATGAGGGATTACAACAGTAAAATGGCACCTTAGGCTTGTCTGGGAAGAAGTAATGGAATAGCTTTCCTCTCTCCCTGTCTCACCTAGATCTTGCTCCTGTGTTTAAGGCTGAACATCAGCCCCTCTTTCAGAATGCACCCAATACAAATGGTGGTGAAGCAGGAACAGGCTTCCAGCAGAGGCAGCGAGCAGAGCCCGTGGGCAACGGCGATTATTGCCCTTACAAGATGCAAGAGGAAAGTCACAGCTTCAGAAGCTGCCCCTTGGGATGGTAGACCTCTACATGGCACCTCACATCTCCTCATCAGGCTGAGGCAGAGATTTCACTGAATTTGAGGATCAGATAAGCCTGCCCAGGCACACAGGGCTGGGCTTGCAACCCCCCGTCTGCAGGAGGGAGAATCGTGTGTTCTGGTGAAGGCTGGTACGCTGTGGGCTGCTGTGCTGTTCACCTGGGGTTCACCTCCCAACACAACCTGTGTCCATTCTCGGTTAGCTGCAAGTTGAAGGCCTTTTTGGCAGGAGCTAATCCTGCAGGCAGGGAGTTGGAGCCCTATGCACATTCCTTTTCTTTTTTTGGAAGGGTGTGGGTATGGGAAAGAATAATTAAGCCAGCAGATTACATCGGTCTAGTTTATTTGCTCTTCTCCTCCCTGTAAATAGGACTGAACTTTGGCAGGGTCAGTTTTCTCCTTTCACTCCACTAGAAGTAACAAAATGCAATTTTCTTTAACAAGGGCAGATCAGAAGGAACTTACCCTCTGCTCTTGAGGCTGAGGTGGGAACAATGCTGCCTCATTCAAGCGGCTCCCAGTCATTATGAAATGCATGAATAAGCAGTGACAATTAATTCAGTGAGGCTGGATGAAAATATTTTTGGGGTGATAGTGTAATGTAAATCATTGTTTTACACATTCCCTTTCAGTGATTTAATCCGTGCCTTTCTGACCCCCGCTGGGTTATGATTCATAGATTAGTGCTCATGTGTGTAATTTAACAGAGCTGAATAACAAGCAGCAAGGAGACTTAAACAAATCCTTGCGTCTGATGTTTTCAGGATAGATGGGGAAAACATCATTAGCACCGTGCAGAATGATTACGCTGCTGCAGCTTCTGTCAGGAGAAGTAAAACACAAGACGTGGCACAACGAGCAGTAGAACCCCAAACCAATGGCGGGCGTATCATCCACGTCCTGTACTCTACCTGTATGCCGATGGATAAGCATCTGTTCTTCTTGAAGTGGTCCTTCTTTCTGTCTTCTACTGCAACGGTGGCGATGGTGGTGGTGGTGGTGACGGTGGCAGTGTTGTTCCCCATGTGCTGGCTGGCAGGACCGTGGATCTGTGCGTTGGCAGCTTCGATGGCAGCTGTGAGCGCCTTCATACTGTCCAGGCTCTCCGTGGAGTTGCTAAGTCCAGACTGACTGATGATATCTCCCCTCTGTCCGTGCCCATCCATGTATGCATCTTGGGCAGACTCGGTGCTGCTCTGGGCTGTGATGGAAATGAATGGTTTGGTGGTAGTTCTTGGTGGGACCGGAGGCGGTGTCTTCTTATAGGTGGTGATGCAGGATGACACTGGAAAAAAACATATGGGGGTTTATTTATTTTATCATTTACTGATGCTGCAGGGAAAATGGATGTAAATATCATCTCAAAGCATCAGTGAGTGAGGGCAGAGCTCACGGGAAGATGCAGTCAGCCAAAGAGACTCCCAAAAATCTCCGATGCGAGTGCCGTGAAATACCTCGCTCATCACTGTCCTCTGCTCCTGCTACTGTAGAGTGGCAATGTTGCCAACAGAGGGAAAGATCTTATCTATCTGCCAAGATCCTCGTTAGGATTGTTTTCTCCAGTATATTTTCTGCTAACTGTTCTAAGTCCCGTGGGAACAAGTCCTTCCACCAAAACGTTTGTTCTGCTCATGGCTTCCAAACAAGATTTGCAAGGATGATGAGTCTCCAACCACTTATCCCAGCTAAACTGTACTTACTTCATGCGGTTTTATTGCCATTGTTTTCTGACTCTCTACCCTGTCCCACTGTATTTACCGAGCTTATGAAGAATTTTGAACTACATTTCTCCGATTAGAGAGATCCCCAAACCATCCTGGGTCAAAGTCCATTAGCACTCACCCTGCTTGGACTTGTGTCTTTCTTGCTACAAGATGTCTCACTTGTAGCACAGACCTCTCAAACACTTTGAAATGCTTTGTAAGCTGCTGAGGATGTATTTAAAAGGACGCTTTGCCACACCTAAATTTCTCCTCATAAATGAAATCAGCTCGATTTTATACACGGGGAGTTAGTGGAATGAAGTCGATGGCCACAGCCCGTCAGTCAGTGGGACTACTTAAGGGAAAGTGTGAGTATAAACGTCTGCAACAACAGAGGCATCTTAAGTTTATCAGGGCTCCTCTTTTCATATTCTGAAGGCTGTGCTCTCTGGGTAGGTGCTGCTGTATGGATTTAGAAGCTTAGCTTGAGGTTCCCAGGATAGAAACTATTCCAGGTGGAGAGCACTACGTGGAGATCGAACCATCTTCCTTTAAGGGAAGGTTGGCAGCTCTGCATTACTGAAGCCCTGGAATGCTTTCAGATGAGGAAAGAAAGTCCATGAAAAACAAAAAAAACCCAATCACGATATGCTCTATTTTTAAAGAAAACAGATGCAGGCACGAACCTGTGCAAAGTTCAGACACAAACACGTTAACACGAATTCTTATTAACAGTAATCATATGGCCAGAAGTGATTCATCAAATCATTTTAATTGGCAGACGTCTGTGCCACCCACGTAAAAGGTAACTCCACTACAGCTGTTCTGCTGCTCTCCGTTTGCACCGCACAAGCTCGTCGAGCCAGAAGCCGTTATGGTTTTAATTTGACTAGCTCAGATCCGTGAGCCTCATATCTCCCGATAGCTGTAGGAACAGTTGTAGTGTAAAAGGTGTTTCCAGGGCATGAAATCTCATGGGATCTTTTTTATTTTTTTTTAAAGAAGCCTAGTAAAAGTTTCTGATAACGTGTCTGAACCCATGTTAAACATGTTGAATGCTAATGGAAAAAGAGTGTTTCACTAAAGGTAGTGAGGGTTTTGAAACTATGATTCACTCCTGAAGATTCAAAGAGAAACCACAACGCCTTTGAGAGAAGAGGTGGCTAAAAGTGAACTTGTCAAATTTTAACTGTGGGGAAGTGAAGAGTGGAAAGGGATTAAAGGCATTTTCTGAAGCGCTTATGACAAGACCAATGCCTGGAAGGAACAAAGCGGGTGACAACTTTACAAAGGGCATTGTGGATTTTGGCTGTTCTTCGCTGGTTTTGACGCCAGAAAGCATTTGCTGTGACTGGGCGGGCTCAGGTGCATCAGCTGCTGTTGCAGCAGCACAAGCCTTGTTTAGGGGACTAAATGGAGAATTGTGGCGGCTGCTGCTTGGGTGACGGTATCCCAGAAACGACCCAAGCGGTTCATGGTCTGGAGAATGTTCTCCGAGTGGCAGAAACACAAACTGAAACTCACCACTGAGCATTTCAGAGCATGTACACGTGCATCCACCCAGGCAACGCTCTGGGAATCCGCTGCCAACCTTGTCGAATGGAGGTTGGCGTGCAGTGCTGCTCTGCCACTCAGCAAAGTGTCAACCGCACCGGTCAAAACTCGCCAGGAAAAGCCACTGCAGAACGCTTGGGGACATGCCAGCAAGGCACCCAAGTGTCACTTTTCCTATGCAGTAGATAGGGAAATGATAATGAAACACATGTGAAAAGCACTCTTAGGCCAGACAGCATCAAATGCAAAAAGCAAGCCTTAAAAAGATGGGTCCCCACATCGTGGGTCAGCCCCCTCTAGAGAGGGGAGTCAATAGCAGCTGTCTGTCGGTGGCTGCCGTGCACCTCTGGATGCAGCAGTGCCAGCACGGAACTGCCTGATGAAGATGTCTCTCATCCTGCTCGTAAATGTACTCAACGAGGAGTCCAATCCACGTGCCAGTGAGAGATGTTTGCACTCTGCTAATTAAATCTGAAGCTATTCTGAAGAGGGGGAGAGGACTGACGAGTCATACGGAGAAATCGCAAAGAGAAACAGCAAACGTTCTTTTAGCAAGTCAAAACAAATCCTCGGTTTCCTGGAGCCATGCAGCACACACCGTACAGCCCCGGAGAAGCAGAGTGTGCAAGTCATAAAAGAACCTCAGGCACTTCATTGCTGGCAATGATGTAAACTGCTGCTGCTCCTCTGCAGAGACGGCAGCAAAGCAATGCTCGGGCTGCTCTCGGAGGCAGCTGAGCATTAAATGTTGGAGCTGGCTGAGCCCTCCCAGTGGCCGATGCATGACCATGGAAGGGATCTGGTGCACTAGTTTTTCTCTGGGTGTTTTCAAGAACCTGGTGATTTGTGACATGGCAACCTGAAGGATCTGCTGGCTGGTCAAGTGGCTGTGGGAGTTTAAAATGCTAAGCTGCTTGGAAAACAAAATGAGAGCTCCCCAAGAAAAATGGCAAGGCCCTGGTGCTCTCCTAGTATAGTCAGAGAGCCTGAGCGTTCGGGTGGCATGGGAAGAGAGTGTTGTGTTGCCTTATGTCCCCGTGGGCAAGGAGGAAGCTCCTCTATCCAGCTCTCCTGCAGCAGAGATGGATTGCTCAGCAGGAGGATGCTGAGGGAGGATTACACAGGAAGTTCCATCTGAACATAAGGAAAGAAATCTTGACATTGAGGGTGATGGAGCCCAGGCCCAAGCTGCCCAGAGAGGTTGTGGAGTCTCCTTCTCTGGAGAGATTCCAACCCCGCCTGGACCCTGCGCTGCTGGGCCCCCTGCTCTGGGTGACTCTGCTGGATGGAGCAGGGGGGTGGCACCACGTGATCCTCAGAAGGCCCTTCCAACCCCACCAAGCTGGGACAGTGTGATTATAGGATCACCGAATGTGTGAAAAAGATGGAGAAGTCCTCAGTTCACACACAGGGAACCTGCAAGGGGGTTTTGCACATGAAAGTTGGTTTAATTCACATCAGGAAGTGAATTTACAGGGCTGTATAAATTCCCTGATAAATATGCTCTTGGACATGGATCAAGGAGCGAAGTTCTGTGCGGGAACTGATCTGACTGGAGAGTCAAGTCAAAGCAGTCTTGTTTTCCATTAAAGTTGTTCAGACACGGAGTGAATCAGAAATACCGCTTTCTGAACAGCAAAGGTGTACGGGACTTTGAGGTTGGATGCGATGATCTTGAAGGTCTTTTCCCACTTGAGCAATTCTGTGATTCTGTGACTCCTCAGTTTAGCACAACACACAGCTGCTTTCCCCCTGATTTTCCACTGCCAGAGCAGGCATACATTCCTCTCCCAGGGCATGGGCAAGGCTTAATCCAGAAACTAGTTAAGTCATGTGCAAGAATCCTCTGACTCCCAAAGCACCTTGAGCCAGGCCCACTGTTTCCAGCAGTATCCATCTACTAAGTCATGCTCTGCTTTTCCTTTTGATCTTTATCCTGTTTCTGCAGCCTGCCTTCGGGTTACAGTTTAATCCCACAGAGCTAGAGAAAAAGCACTTTCTCCAGATTAACAAAAGAAAAAAAACCCAAACAAACAAAAAAGAAAGAAGTCATGGTGTTTATCCTCCTTGCCAGTATTTCCAAACAGCTAGCTCATGGGGCAGGAATTTGGAACAGGGAGTGTCAACCACCCAGCTCAGAAGGAAGTCTAACGATAAAAAAAAAAAAAAAAAAAAAAAGAAATAATCCCAGATTGCATAATAATAAAGGCTTGACTTTGAATGTCTCATTGTAAGGGCTCTTCGGTTGTTTAAACACGCTCGCTGGGGAGATGAGCCCCCGGGAACGCGCAGCAGCGTGCGAACGCCGTTTTCAGCTCGGGCAAGGGGTGCTTGGGAGAACTCCAAGGCAGATGAATATTTGTGAAGAGATGCAATCCATGCTGTACTTTGAACAGCTCAGGCGCTGAGCTCTAAGCAATGCCTTGCTAATTTGGCAAGTCTCGCATAAACTTGGTTAACAAATAGAAGTTAATTAATGTGGCAGTGCTTCTCTTGAGAAAAAGGACTAATTCCACAAGTTGGAAGGAGCAGCAACTTGTGCTCAACTAGGGTATGAGGCAGGAGCTCCTCCAGCCCTGGTCTGCTCCCTGGTGAAGAGGTCTGCAAGCAGCAGTGCCCTGGCAGCTCGTGCTGCTGCGACACAGATCCAGGCAGGCCTGAGCCCCACCGCCATGGTGACCCCAAAGGGCTTTTCCAATCTAGGCAACTGGGCGAGCACAGCCCCCGAGCTCCCACACAGAGGTGCAGTGCTCGATGGGGCTCGTTAGGCCCAAACAGAGCCATTACTCTCTTTACCACGCTCTTACTTCCTTATTTTGTTGATCTCCGAGCCAGGGGAATGCTTGGAAATGGCATCTCAGACCCCGCGTTGTTATTTTTGCGGGCAACAAATTGCTACGAAAGCAGAGCGTGCGACTTCTCAATAAAAACCCTTTTTCATATAGCAGACAGCTACGGAGGAGGTAGAGATTTGCTATGCAGAACGGAAAGAAAGATTTTTCTAAGAAGTTCTAAACTGCCCAAGGGAATAATACCAGAGTGAGTTCTGGATGTCATTATCCCAAATGAGAACTACTGAAATGTGCCCACCCGTGCCATCAGGAGCTCTGCCAGGGCCTTGTTTTTGCTACACCACACCCCCCACCACAAAGCCAGATAGATACCTTATCTGACCAGAGCCTGAGCTGCACTGGGTTAGGAAACAGGCGTAACTGGTGACTCCAACCCTGCAGAAATCTCTGCAAAGTATCTGAACTCTCTTTGCTGCACAGGACAGCTCTGAAAAGAACCTCCTGAAACCCAGGAGAGGGGTGAGACTAAATATTCTGAGCTTCAGTCCCAACCACTTCCGAGGCAGC
Organism: Megaceryle torquata; assembly: GCA_024611175.1. Lineage (NCBI taxonomy): Eukaryota > Metazoa > Chordata > Aves > Coraciiformes > Cerylidae > Megaceryle > Megaceryle torquata. The sequence goes on from JANIJG010021693.1 coordinate 20,107, forward strand.
TCCAGCTCCTTCATCGGCTGCCAGGATCCCTTTTCAGTTGTAGGACAGTTCTCCTTGGATCCTTTGACTCCAAAACCCTAGAGGTTGGCCTCAGGTCTCCCTGGGTGCTCTGCCAGAGGCTGCAGGTTGGACCATTCTTCCTGGCTGTGGTGTAGAGCACATTTTTAGTATCTTGGCCAAAGAGCTACTGTGTGAGCTATCTCCCATTTAACTGTTTCAAAGGCTTGTTGCTGCTCAAGGCCCCATTTACAATCGTTCTTCTTCCAGGTCACCTGGTAGAGAGGCTCCATGATCAGGCTGTAGTCTGGGATGTGCATCCTCCAGAAACCCACAGCACCCAGGAGGGCCGGTGTTTTCTTTTTACTGGTTGGTGGGGACATGGGTGCTGTCTTATTGATCACATCCATTGGAACCTGGCAATGCTCATCTTGACATTTTATTCCTAAGAACTGGATCCCCTCTGCAGGTCCCTTGACCTTACTTCAGTTTATGGCAAAAGTGGCCTTCAGAAGTATTTCAATTATTTTCCTCCCTTTCTCAAAACCTTCAGCCTTGTTGCCCCATACAGTGATGTCATCAATGTATTGGAGGTGTTCCAGAGCTTTACCCTGTTCCAGTGCAGTCTGGATCAGCCCATGTTCCCAAGGACTGGGCCCGCTGGAGAATATCAGAACAACCAGTGGGTGGACCAGGCTGCCAAGGTTGGAGTGTCTCAGGTGGATTTGGACTGGCAGCGGAAGGGTGGATTATTTACAGCCCAGTGGACACCTCAGGTGATCAAGGAAGAGATGCGACATACAGATGGTCTCAGGATTGAGGGGTGGACTGACCATGGACACTATTGCAGAATCATCCATGAATGAGAAACACGTGGTGCAATCAAGCAGGCCAAGAGGACAAAGCCCCAGTGGCATGGAGGACGGTAGCTGAAAGATGAGTATGGAGAGGCTGTGCAGATTGACCATGTCACACTCCCACAAACCCACCAGGGCAAGCTCCGTATGCCCACCATGGTGGAAGCAACCACCGGAGGGCAGGAAATACATCCACTGCCCCCTACCACTGCCCGGAACACCATCCTGGGCCTTGAGAAGCAGAGCTCGTGGTGGCATGGCCCCCCAGAAAGTATCGAGTCAGACAACAGGACTCATTTTCCAAACAGCCCCATAGACCCCTGGGTGGAGGAGCACGGCAGTGAGTGGCAGTGTCACAGCCCCCACCATGCACCAGCCTCTGGGAAAACAGAACGGTACAATGGGCTGTTAAAAAACACTGGAAGCCATAGGGGGTGGGACCTTCAAACACTGGGATACACATGGTGCAAAGGCCACCTGGTCAGTGTTAACAAGAGGATCTACCAGTCAAGCAGTCCCCACCCAGTCAGAACCCCCAGGTGCTGAGGAGATGAAGTCCCTGCAGTGCACATGGAGAATGTCTGAGAGAAGGTGGTCAGTTCTGCTTCGGGCCAAGGCAAACCCACCCGTGGGATGGCTTGGGTGCATGTGGGAGGAGGGAGAAGTCCAGTGGGGGACTGGATTTTGAGAGAGAATGGCCAGTGAATTAAAGTGTATGACTGGTTGTTAACTGACACTGCCAGGCATGACTTAGATGGTAGAGAATAAAGGGTGGATAATGTCCTGGCTGGGTTCAGGTTCGTTATCCCCAGCAGCTGCTGGCCCAGGCAGCTGGGAGGGGCCACAGCAGGATTGACAACCGAGGCAGCCAATGGGATGCTGAATCCCACACTGAGCCCTGCCCCTATATAAGGGGAGGGCTGGCCCAGGGGAGGGCTCCCTGTTTTCAACTTGCTTCGGTGCAGCAGGAGCAGAGGAAGTTGGCATCTCAGACACAGGTAGAGCCTTCTCGGTTTCTATTGCTGGCTTTGTCTCTCATTTCATCAGCACTCTCATTAGTGCTGGTGTTTTCCTCTCTTCTTGTGTTGTTCTGTTAAACCGTCCTTATCTCAAGCCCTGGGGTCTCGCATTTTTTGTCTTCCTCTGATTCTCCTTCCCATCCCCCAAGATGTGTGGGAAGGCGTGGGTGAGTGGCTGCCTGGTGTTTAGTTGCCCGCAGAGGTTAAGCCACAACAGTTATGGATGTTGTTATCCCAAATGAGATCCAGTGAAATCTGCCCACTGCACCATCAGGAGCTTTGCCAGGGCCCTGCTTTTGCCACAACCCCCAGCCAGGTCTCTTACCAGACCAGAGCCTGAGCTGCACTGGGTTAGGAAACAGGTGTAACTGGTGACTCCGATCCTGCAGAAATCTCTGCAAAGTATCTGAACTCTCTTTGCTGCACAGTACAGCACTGCAGGTTGAACATCCTACGTCCTCTGAGGTCTGAAAGCCGGTGCTGGTGACCTTGTCATAAGCCTGGACTTTCTTGTTTGTGAGTAGGGTGCCTCCAGCTTCCCAGATGGATCCAGCAAAGGGCCTCCTGAAACCCAGGAGAGGGGTGACACAAATACAGCTCTTCCTGCATCTTGAATGGAGTGAGTTAGACAATCTGTATGTGTGCAGTCAGGGAATGACTGGTGAATACTTCTCCAGCAGGTTGTTTTTTTTTTTTTCCTCCCTTTCAATGTCTGCTGCTGGAAGATGCTGATGCCCAGGGAAGCTGAGTTAGTGTCCAGAGAACAGGGGAGAGCCAAAGGTGGCTGCTAAATGCAGTTTATCTCTAGAATACCACCACAAATTATGGACACGTGGACAAAATGCAGTGTGTGGCTGCTTCCTACGAGACCCACTTCCCTCCTGGTACCATACAGCCAAGGGAGTATCTTCTGGCTGTCTTTGCTTTCATGTAATCTTCTGGATAGTAAGTTTGTCATATCTTTGAGTTGAAGTTTAAGGAGCTGATGAAGGAGTTTGAATAAGACCATGAGTTTCTTTTCTGACTCTCCTGCTGATCTGTGAACACTTTTTGGGGGTTCTTCAACTTTAAACACTTTCTTTTATAGAACTTTGGTTTTAAGTGTGGCATTTGCTTCAGAACAGTTCGTGTTCATTTTATGATTGTATTTGCTCACCATGAGGGTGGTGAGGAACTGGAACAGGTTGCCCAGAGAGGTGACGAATGCCCTGTCCTTGAAAGAGTTCAAGGCCAGGCTGGATGGGGATTGGAGCAACCTGGTCTAATGGGAGGTGTCCCTGCCCATGACGTGGTGGAACTAGATGATTTAAGGTCCTTTCCAACCCAAACCAGTCTATGACTCCATACATGAAAATTGTCAGTATGCTTGCAACATGCAACTTAAGCAATTCAACTCATTTGGCCTCAAAGCCAAGAAGTCTGTAAACAACTGAAACTCTGGAGAAAAGGCTTCACATCAACGGAAAGCCATTACCCATGGTGGTCACTGCTGGGATGGCTTACTCGTGAAACCTGTGAACTTTACTGATGTCAAGAAGTTAGGACTTGGCTTTAATTCCTTAAGACAGATAAAATGGGTAAGAACAAGACCATGTGCAAACCCTCAATTTACTGTCAGTTACTGCCTACGACAACAGTAGCAGCTGCTTCTGCCATTCCCTGGCCAGCAGCTGTCTTCAGGACACCAAACTGCACCATTCCTGTGGAGATGGTGCTTCACAGATGGGTTTGGCCCTGGCTGTCAGCCCATGGGATGTGCTGAGGCTCTATTCCCACAGCTGACATAGGAATAGCTGCTCAAACTGGAATTGAGTCAGGCTGAGAGAGGTAGGTCAGAAGTTAAACTATTTTGGTCTTGTCCTTAGATGCTGGCTACCCACAAAGCATCTGGAAAAACACCACAGTGAAGCATATTTGAGAGGAGTGTGTGTGTGTGGGGGGGAAATGAACAATACAGCAGAGTGGTCATTTCTAGTCAGCGTGTGAATGATTTACCATCCCTCTTCAGCTGTAGGGCATTCTTTTGGAGATAATTAGGGAAGCACTACTTGATCTATAGCTTAAACTAAGTCTAGCAAGCCATCCAAATTGCTTTCTGCACTTAAATGCTCCACCAAATCCCTCAGACTTCCCCCTGCATTTTGAAGCAGCCATAGAACAGAAGAAACATCAATTTAGGTAAGTTTCAGAACTTGTGTCATCAAATCCACACGGTAGGAAATCCATAAGCTTTCTGAGTATCAATATGTGCATCTCAGAAAAGGCATTTAGGGAAAACAGAGGAAACCTTGTGAAAGATGGTCGATTATCCCACTTAGGCCAAGGATGTGTAACAGTAAATAAATGTAATAATCTGCAGCTTGATGAAATCAGATCCTTTTCCCATATATTCTTCCAGGAAGCAACTTTACTGGTGCTTTGATAGAACACTTTGTTATATGTTACTGCACCACTCAAATCCCAGAATTTGCATCTTCTTCCCTCCGGGAATGATGTTAGTAAAACAAAAGGGGCATTTTCTTTCTTTTTTTTTTCTTTAATGTGGAGTTGTGCTGCAGACACATATATAGGTGAGCAACTATTTAAGTGAAAACACAGCTCAAGAACCAAAGTCTGCACTTTCTGAAACACAGAGGGGTGAACTCAGCAGGAATCTGGTCACCTTAGCTGGCAAGATGTACTAAAAAGAAGTTTAAAATCTCACTGTACTCTGGAAAATCCATCACTTTATTTCTTGGCTGCTGAGGACTAGTCGAATGTAAAGACTTTGGCTGCAAGTTCATGGGACTGATTGCTTGAAAACCTGTCTCTCGTGTTTCTGATTTGGAACGGGATTCTTGAAAGCCTGACCTGAACTGTGAATACACAGCTGAGTTTCCAGACTCCACCAGCAGCTCTTTCAATGTGCGCCAAGTGAGCATGGCACAGTGCAGCCCACACTTGACACCCTGGGGATATATGTAGAACTGTAGAATCATTTTGGTTGAGAGAGACCTTAAAGCTTGAGTCCAGTCATTCCCTCAGCACTGCCAGGGCACCACTGACCCATGGCCCTCAGCACCACAGCTCCACGGGGGGCTTGGAAACCCC
>JANIJG010021694.1:0-41869 GCA_024611175.1 Megaceryle torquata
TTTTTACTTTTAAAAATGACGGTGTTAAAATTTTATTTTTAATTTTGTTTTTTTTTTTTTTTTTTCCCCCCCCCCCCCCCCCCCCCCCCCCGTCTTTAAACGCTCCAGTGTTTGGTTTGGTTTTTTTTCCCTCGTATATTTTATACTGATGTACCTGAGCTTTCCTGTCCAACAGTCACATAAGAACCAACTGGAACCTTTCTGATGTATACGCTGGGACCTTACTACTCCCACCTGTGTTTTATATCTCTGCATCTGCAGATGTCTAGCAAAATCTCCTACTGTTTCCATAATGACTGTTAAGCATATGGAAACTGGAAAGCTCTTTGTAGTTCTCTAGGAGAGCACTCAGGTGTCATGTTGCTGGTGGAGAGAAGTGGGAAGATTGAGCACCACTGTTTTGTGTTTGGCCTCTAGTGTTCCTTTTGTTTTCTGAAGGCATTCAGTGTCTTCCTTTTGATATGATGTGAAAATAAAATACTGCTGGATTTGATTCACAAGAAAGTTTGTTGTAGTGTTGTATGTAACTAAAAGCTGCTGCTTTAGCAACCAGTCACTTGGTCTATATGTGCTTCAGATAAATGCACTGTGTGCTGACATGGAGTTTTTCCACTTGAAATTCTGCTTTAATTAGATTCTATCAGAGGATCTTGGGAAGGGTTTTTTTCTTTCATGTAGGTCAGTGTCTTTAGTGTCTTAGCAATTACTGTATAGGCTGTACTGCAGAATTGTTTGTGACAACCACAGAGCAATTCAGTGGTTTGAGGAAGTCAGCAAAGGTCCAAGTAAATAGTTGGCAGCAGCACCATTTCAAAGGAAGTTCCTCTTCAGCCTTGGTTTTGAAAAGCTTTAACCTTTTGCTAGGCAGCTAGCTCTTCCTTGAAGGTGCATCTGAATTTTCTGCAAGTTTGGTCAGGGAAGAATTGAACTCTGCTATGAATTACAGTAGGTCAAAGCTCCTTACACTTGCTGGAGGAAGTTCTAGTTCATTAGGAAATGCATCCAGGGGCTGCTGTTCTTTCTTCTCTAGTGAACAGTGAATCTGTTAGGCTGCATTACCCCATAACAGTGGTCAAGAAGTAGCAGCAGATTGATCATCAGCCCCAGTTAACCTCCTTATCCCTGGACCCACAGTTTCTCTGTCTGCTCAGAGCTCCCTTCTGCTCTAGTAGCACCTCTCACTTTTTCTCCAGGACCCCTCTCAAACCCCAGGCTTGTCCAGGCTCTGGCAGTGGGATCAGGGGGTCAAGGACACCCAGTGAAGGAGAGACCTGAAGAGACAGTAAGGAAGGAGGAGAGCTGTCAGCATCAGGCTCAAAGCAAGAAATTCAGTAGCTGTTGTAGATTGACAGGTGTAAATTCTTTGACTGTTTACAGCACTGTGGGTAGAGGATCTTTTGCTTTGGTGTAAATCAGAAATGTGGTGCCCCTGTTCCTCTGCCCTGCCACTGTAGGGATTAATGGAGGTGAGCAGTAGGTGGTCTGGAGTGTTTACCCTGATGTACTGCTGCAAGGTCCATCAGTAAAATAGCTGACTTTCTGTATCTATTTTTCTACTTTGTGTCATTATTAGTTTATCAAGATGTTTTAAAATAAGCTTTTATTTCTACTTATTTTTATAATGGGAAGTCTGAGCTGATCCTTGGATATTTATGTACTGCAGAAATGAGCTCTCAGTATGTGTCAGGAATTCATCTGAGTCATCTTTGTGGATTAGCAACATACTTGCGTGTTACTTCTTCCGTACTACGGTATTGCTGTTGATACTTGCGTTGTTTCTGGAAGCTATGGCGTTCTGGAAAAATAATCTCAGTGTGACTTTGTGCATATTATAATTTTTTTCCTATATTCAGTGCAGCAGACTTGCTGAAAAAAGGTATTAAAGACAACTGTTGCATCCTCTTCTTTTTGTCATCACAGGTGGCGACAGACAAGGTTGCAGGAAAGCTGAGCTCTACTCTCTCATGGGTGAAGAACACTGTATCGCACACCGTCAGTCAAATGGCCAGTCAGGTGGCAAGTCCATCTGCCTCATTACACACTACATCCTCCTCTACCACTCTGTCTACACCCGCATTATCACCATCCTCACCAACACAGCTGAGTCCAGACGACTTGGAATTACTCGCTAAACTTGAGGAACAGAACAGGTGAATAGAAACTTTTTGGTCTTCAAACTATAGTAACGCGACTAAAACTGGTTTATTGCAGTTTCAGCACAGAGGCTATTAAAAGGGTGGTTAGGTAAAACTTCAGGGCACAGCATTTCAGTTTCAAGGCCCTAAGGTTTAAGAACTTGTGTTCTTATGCTGTGTTTTTACAAGTTCTGTCTTTGTGAAACACTAAAGCATGTTTTTCTCTCCTGGTTTTTCAGGAGTGTTTACAGCTACCTTTCATCCAAAGAAATTACACTGGAGCCATGTGATTGATTTATTTTTTTCAGTATCCAATTTAATATAGTGTATGTCAGGGATGAGACTTTCATATAACCTCCTCACCTTCTTGGATCAAAACTAGAATTTCTGTTAGCTTTTTAAAAAATCTTAAAGATTTCTAAATTCCATTTTCTCATTTTTTCCATTTTTGCCCAAGTCCTGCTTTCCACTATATAACCCACTATGTTTAGAGATAGAACAGTGTTCAGCCACATTTATGCTGTTACACTAATGGGTGATGGATATATAATGTCTTAATTTAATAAAAAATAAGTTCCTAATCAGTCTTTTCCCTTCATTCTGTTGCTTGCTATACAAAAAACAGACAAACAACTGTTTTCCTTCACAGCCTGTCCATGAGTGTATGCTTATCTGCACCATCTACAGTTCAAGATCCAACTGAAAGTTGGATCAGTTGCTCTTGATGTGCACAGTGATTGCAAATTGCCAGTCTCAATAAGAAATAATATTTGACTGTATGATTTCTTGGTGCTGAATTGCCAGAACCTGTACTTACTTGTACTTTTGGGGCGGGATTTTTAATTCATCTGGCCTCTTGTAAAATGTGAAACATACTTGTCAAATATGACTAACTATTAGTTCATGAGGAATTGACTATAAAGGAGAACTTGAGCTCCAAGTAAGTTTCAGACTTAGTGGACAGTGGCAGGGGTTTGATACTTACTGAAGCTTGTTGTTGCTTGTGCTGTAGTGAAGTGCAGAGTTTGATAGTTTAGCTCAAACTGGTTTCTGTACCAGTGTCTGCTAGTGTGCTGCACTTTGCCCTGAGGCAGTTGAGGTACTCCATTGTGTGGTTTATTTTTTTTTTCACTCTGATGATTCAGTTATGAGGGTAGTAATTTTTAGTAGAGGAAAAGCATAACTAGGAGGAGGAGGGGCTAATACCATTGCGTCACACTGCATGTCTTCTGTCATGTTCATACTCTGCAGCCCAATAGCAATACAGTTTACAGGGAATTTGTTACTGTCTAATTCTTGACTGAGAATGGAAGGCAACTTCTAGAATCACCTCATCCTTTTCTTGCAATTTACGAGATTGTTTCTCCTTAGAAAATGAATTATATATAATATTTGCTGTACAAATGAAAATTATCGTAAGAGTAAAAAAGTTCAATAGAGTGCTTTCAAGAAAGCTAATTTGCATTTAATCTGAGGCATTCCACTCTCTTCATGACTAAATGACTTTCATTTGAAAAGCAGTAATACCTGTTCTTTGGACAGCTTATCTGTGTTGGAGCGTCATCTTTACATCTAGAGTCATCTCCTTAAGCCCTGCAGTTAGACTAGCTTGCTTGCTGAGAGCAGAATGTGAGCTTGGGCTTGCTAGGCATTCTTTTTCAGCTTTCTTCGTTTAGCAAATAAATAAAGCCAGATAAGATTTGCTAGCTTAATTTTAGCCAAATCTGTTGTTCAATCCCACATTAGTCTTGTGTGTGAATTCTAATTAGAGGCTATCCTATCAAGTGTACCTTTTCTCATTAGATACTATACTTGAATATAGGAATTTCATGTTCTTATGCACTGTAGTTTCAGGACAGTTTGAATCTGCATTTTAGCACAGTGGCACTTTGTTGACAAGGAATTTTACTCTGAAGGCAGGGAACAGTTCCCGTTTCTGCTTGCTGGAAGAATTGCTGGTAATGGATATTTTTAAAGGTTTCCTTTTCATTGTTGGCCTTTATGTCTGTAAGGAGAGTATGAATTGATTAAACAACTACAAATGGAAAGAGTTCAGATTGTATCAAGCTATGTTCTTGTAGCATTCTGTAACTCACTTAAACTGAAGCTGCCCTCAGAATAATGAGGTGGTGTGGTCCAGAGTCCTGGCGGAGCTCTTTGGCATTAGTAAATCATTTATAAAGTTTTAGGTGAAAGAAAACAGTGACTAAAAGCCACAGAACTTGCTACTTACTGTAAAAAAGAACTTCTCATTTTCAAATCTAAGGACAATGAGTTTATCCAGGTAAGGTCAAATTACAGAAACTTAGCATAACTTCTATAGAAAGTTGTGGAAACTGAAAGTACCTAATGAGAACTTTATTTTCATAATTGTAATGCTTTTTCTGTGCTTGTTTTTCCACTGTGATTACTTTCAATTTGATCTTTAGACACTGAGTTAGATTGGGAGGAAATGTTCTAAACTGGACATTTTTGTTAGGCCAGGTTTCTAAATATTCAAAATGCGTGTATATATATATATTTTTTTTTTCCTCCTCAAAACAAGATTTTCTGCAAGGCATTACTATTTAACCCTTTTCCAAACAAAGTACTATGTCAAGGACTGTACTTGTTGTCTTCATGAATTAAATTAATTTTTTCTTTTTCCTCTTAACTCCCATAATCACCAGTAGATTAAAGCTTGGAACAGGGAAAACTAGTATAAAGATCTCTATTGTGGCAGAGAGCTTAAAAATTGTAGGTGTGCTGAGATTTGTGTACAGTCTTGGGTACAATATAACTCAGGTTATAATTTAATAAATATCTAAAACCTAACCTGACCTTGTTGAAATGCTGGAGGGGGTTAACTTTTGTGCAGGTGCTTTGAGAAATGATGCAACCAGATCATTCTGATTTACAGATGTTGGAATTCTTGGAAGTTCAAGCAGAGATGAAACTTTTGATACAGCAAAACACTTATTTGAAAAACTCTGAACTCTTGCCCTTACCTAATGTGGTCTAAAAAAATTCTTTAGTTTATGGGGCTAAATATTAGCCGAGGATAAACAAAGCACACCTTTTTGCCCAGGATCCCCAGCTCCTTGCAAAATCGATAGCCATAGGAACCAGCTAACAGGGAGGTCTTGTCAGCAGCTTGTCTAGCACTTGGCACATCTTTATGTACACCTTCTTGAGTGTTAATCCCAGAAGTTCTCGACTCTGAATTCCACACTTTAATTAGACATTCATTAGCTATACCAACCATGTTTGTTACCTAGTCTTCCTTGGGTCTTTTTCTCATGCATTTATAAAACACTGTGTTGATTTGTGAACAGTTGTGAGCAAACGTCAGGTGTTTTAAAATTCCTCCTGTGTGTGGTGGGTTTGTTTTTGTTTTGTTTTGGTGTGTGTTTTTTTGGTTTTTTGGGTTTTTTTTTGGTTGTTGTTGCTGCTAGTAAAATCCAAGTCCTCTTGTTGGTACTTATGCTTCAAAACAAAACTTGTGTATTTTCCCCATAGGGCTATTAATTTCCAGTTGATGGCTGTGTATAAGAGAGTTGTATTTGAAATGGTTCTGTACTTTCTTTAATTTGATATTTTTATGAATTAAGGTCTAGTTCATGAGATCACAAAATATTGTATTAAAATCCCACTTAAGTGGTGTTGGTGCATAATATGATATTTTTATCTATTTCTTAAAATGCTGCAATGTGAGCTGTTCTGTCTGCAGAATTACTTGAGATCTTAAGAAGAGACAGTAACATTGATCAGTTCTTTTGAGGTTTTGTACAAACGTATTTTGGAAAAAATGTTTCACTGAACGTTTGGGTGCATTCTTTGTAAAGAGATTGGAAGAATTGACTTCTGAAGAAGCAATTAATAGTGTCTTCCTGTGGTTAGGAGAACTTGAATTTGTTTTCTGTGTGCTTTCTTTGTAGACTTTTGGAAACAGATAGCAAATCCTTGCGATCAGTAAATGGCTCAAGAAGAAATAGTGGATCTTCTCTTGTATCTAGTTCATCAGCTTCTAGCAATCTCAGCCATCTTGAAGAAGACTCCTGGATCCTGTGGGGGAGGATTGTGAATGAATGGGAAGATGTACGGAAAAAGAAAGAAAAGCAAGTTAAGGTGGTAGTGGGACCCTATTTTTTTTTTTTTCTTTTTTGATATATTTGTAATGTGTTTTAAGTGATACTATTTTATTCTCCTATTACCTTCCTGTTGGGGTTTTTTGTGGTGTTTTTTGTTTTTTGTTTTGTTTTTTTAATATGCAATAGATGATTCCAGTTGAATCTATTCCATCCCTATACCTTAGTGCTTTCTATGTAACTGTGACCAGATTTTGGTAACAACATTTCCCATCAAATGTCTCATTAAGAACTAGATGTATTTACCATGTCTTGAATACTAAAGATTTTGGTCCACCTCTAATGAGAGAGTCCCATGAATATAGGGAAAATTTGCTTAAATTTTCCAAAATAGAATTACTGGAAACCCATTTAAGGGCATCTGATAGCTGGACACTGGTTATTTTCTGACTGAGCAGCTGTCTTTTTAAAGCATTCTTATTAGAAGAGCTGATAATTCTGTATGAGGCTGAGATAAGTTTTTTTGTGTATGGAAAGTGTGACCCTAGGAAGCAGAACAACATGTAGTTTCTAAATTCTGAGCAGATTGGACAAACTTTGACCACTGTGAGTCCAGTCTGGGTTAGTTGTGGGCATGTATGGAAATGGAATTCTATTACAATTTAAATTTGAACTAAAAAGCATCTATGGCATTTGAACATACCCATGTTTCAGAGGCAGCAAGTACAGCAGCGTGGGATTGTTTTTGTCTGTAGGCAAGTCTGTTCTACTTTGGTTCTTTACTGGCTCTAGTCTGTAGTTTTATGTGCAGAATACAAATGTCAAGGTCTTTTTAGCAGTTTGAAATGTGTGTGTATGAATAGGTTGTGGGAAGGCAGAACAATTGCCTAAAGTAAAGTATCTTTTATGTGAAGCAGTTGTGAAGAGAGAACATGACTTGCAAGAGGAAACAAGGGAAGAAAATGAATTCAAGACTCCCTGCTTGCATAGGGAAAACAGTTTCTGGAAAGGTGTTCCTAAAAGGCCATGAAAAGAAGGCCACATGAACCTGGCAAGAGAAAGGAGCAGTGAGATGGTAATAAGTAGATCTAGTTGGATAGAATTAAGTTGAACTGCCCGCATTTGGACATTTTAAGCTGTCACAAGTTATCGCTTGTTTTTACATGTGGCCAAGTATAATTTGGGTAGTATTTGACTAACTTTCAGTAAATATTTAATGATATTTGTAGTGAGTGTTCCTTTGCTGGTTAAATAATTCTCAATATTTTTTGTTTGGTTTTGTTCTGTTTGTGGAAAGTCAGCCTAAACTGTGATATTCTGCATTTACAATGGAATACCAGAACATCCATACCTATTTCCCGATTGTGCCAGTAGGTATGACTTAAGCAGCATAGGTATCTCTTTGTCTTGGTTGTAAAAGCTGATCTTAACTTATTAGATAACTGCTAAGTGGTTGTGGCTTTTTTTTAAGTTGTAGACATAGGTGTATATACCTTCCTGCATAGGTGATGTGTTCCATCCTTGTGTCTTGATCCACTACAGAACTTGCTTCCTTTAACGAAGGGATTCTGAAGGATAACTTAAGTCCTGCTTTTCAATGTGGATAATACTGTGTGGAGTAGCATCGTTTTACTGCTGCTTAGTAGGTGTGTTTTCCTGCTGTTCCTTTAGGAATATTGGAGGGATTAACCCTGTTACTCTGTCAAGCAGGTACATGGTAACGTAAAGCAAGAAGCCACTTGCTAATGCTTCATTATTAGTAGCCCTTGAGACTTTCTTTGACTGATCTACAGTCTGATAGTGTGTTGTTGACAAATGATACCTTGAGACAGATGTGGAAAGCTGGTGTGTTAGGGTTGTTGTCTTGAAGCTGGAAACCTTTTGGGAAATAACACAGAGTATTGAAGTTGTCATAAACAGGACAGCTAGTTGGAGTGTCATTACCAGGATGTTTCTGAAGAACGCTGGAAATCTTAAGAGATCTTAGAAAATTGAGGTCAGTGATGCAAGTCTCCTGCAGTAGAGTTCAAGTTTAACAAAACCAAAACTTGAAAGCAAGAGTCTCTTTAAAAGTTATCACTGTCGCATTACTTAATGGTTGGAGGAGTATTGGAGCAAATTGAAAATAATTGGAACAAATAGGAAAAAGAGGAAGCTTTGCAGAATATATTACTCTGGCTTCAGAATAAATACTAGTGAAAGACACTAGTCTTTAGGAGACAGAGTACCGGATAACAGTTCTTAAGGTTAAAAAAAAAAAAAAAAAAAAAAAAAAAAAAAATCATTAAAGGAACCCTCTTGTCTTGAAGAGACAATCTTCTAGGTCAGTTGCAGAAAATACCACTAAGTCTGTAAAATTCCTGACATACTTTTTTCTCTCAGTTTTCAAATGAAGCAACAAGACTACTTTCTGCTTGTGCTTTCTGAAAACACAACTATCAGCTTCTTAGATCTATGGATCTGAGAAGGTTTGAATTTTATAATACTTAGCTGATTATTTTTTTATGGAAGGTAAAGTAAATTTAGTTGATTCAGTAGATGTAAGCTTAATGTGTTTTTGGTCCAGTGTCTGAAACTACATTTAAATGCTTTCTTAAAAGAGAACTTGAAAATACTGGCACACCAGAGAAATTAGACAGAACTTGTTGAGTGTATCAAATGACTTATGACAGTACTGTGCTGTGTGGGTTGTTATCTTTTTTTGTTGTTGCAGTTGGTTGTGCTACAGTTAGTTCTAGTTTTTATCATTTACCTCTCTTGGAATTTTTTTTATTGTCAATTTCTTATATCTCAATGACTAGAAATATAATTAAGGGTGTTATCTTCATCTATCTTTTGTGAAATATAAAAATAATGGTATTAAATTCTGGCTAATAGGAGTTCTTGTTTAAAATTACCTGAATAGTTAGTTTTTCAAATAGCTTACTGTGACTAGGGGACTACTTTCATTAGCTACTTTAACCAGTAAAACTGATTCAGACTTTCCTTAGTTTTGTTAGCTAACAAACTGTCACACTAAAATTGGTCTTTATAAACTGTGTGATTGGTTGTGACATAATGTAAACATTTCCTGAAGTTGTGAAGAACTTAATTTGTTGGAGTGTTTTGTTCCTTAGACTGATGTTTATATTTTCAGGAAATATAAATTAATTTGTGTCTTTTTTTTTTTTTTTTCCTGTGTGTGCTCTAGGAGCTCGTTCGAAAAGGGATACCTCATCATTTCAGAGCAATTGTGTGGCAACTTTTATGCAGTGCTCAAAGCATGCCAATTAAGGATCAGTATTCGGAGCTTTTGAAAATGACATCTCCTTGTGAGAAATTAATAAGAAGGGACATTGCTAGAACATACCCTGAACATGATTTTTTTAAAGAAAAAGACAGCCTTGGACAGGAGGTCTTGTTCAATGTAATGAAGGTAAGTCGGTATTTCAGGCCTTGAAAACATATTGGCAAGAATATTCACAAAAGTTTAGAAAATGATTTGCCTTGTGCATAGTAAACTTACATCGGTTTCATGTGACTAAGTCTTTTTAAACTTAACTCTACTTGACGCTGGAATACTTTAGTAAATCGCATTCCAGTTTCAACGTTAGCTTTCAAATATGGTATTCCTGTAGCTGATGGTTTTACTCTAAGCTTTTCAATTCTCATCTGAAGTTTACATTAAAACAAAGTCACATGCTAACTGCTGATAGTACAATGGAATAAAGTGTGCAGTGAAGTAAACAGTGTTGACCAATACAAGAGTATTGTAAATCAGAACTAGCATTCAGCTTTCAAGTGTTTCTCAACCTGCAAGTGGTAGCACCAAATAGCAGGTACAAGCAAATGTGCAGTCGTTACTGTGCAGAAGCATAAAATAAGAATGCCATCATAAAATTAAGTTTGCATTAAAAATTAAGTCTGTCTTCATTGTACTAGAGCTTAAATTTGAAGGATGGATTCCTCCATACAGCACAGTTTCAACAGCAAAGTCAGCAGGCTTCCAAATCAGGGCAGCTTTCATAACTGAAATGAAGATGCAATATCTATGGAGATCACCGCTTTTCCTCCGCCTGTAAATCAAACTGTGGCATGTAACTTGTCTTAAAATCGCTGCTGTTTCTTTGTCTGATCTGTCTCCTATGAAAGCAGTAACCTTGTGCAGTTTATATGCCATCTGTCTCTGTTATCTTTTGGCAAATTCCTGTAGTTGAAAACTGCATGTGGGGTTGTTTTCTTTTGTTTGTTTGTTTGTGTTAGCTATTCCTTAGTTTTAACTTTGCAGGTTATCAGAGAGCAGAGTTCATATCACCTAGTAGCATCAGGTAGTAACTAGAATATCTGAATAAAACTTCTGAATAAAATATTTGTCCTCACTGGATTTGGGAGAAGAAGAGTAAGTTATTAGCAAAATAACAGCATGAACTTTGATTACTTCTAATTGTTAATGAGGTTTTAATTGTTGAGAGTCTTAAAACTTTATTTCCTAGGCTTATTCTTTGGTGGATCGTGAGGTTGGATACTGTCAAGGAAGTGCTTTTATAGTTGGATTACTACTTATGCAGGTAAGCATGATACTAAAAATGTGTGAGCCTTTAAAATGCCCGCTAGAATGCCAATATATCACAGTGGTTTATCGGGAATTCTTATAGTAATTTTCCTTCATAACTTTGTTACAATGGAATTGTCAAGGGCAGCTGTTTACTCTGCAAATTAAATGAGAGTTGTTCTCTATGGTTCTGTTTGCCAAAAAGATGGTACGTTTATTTCTCAGAGCGAAGGTAGGATTGCAGATTTGCCAGATACTTTGTTGAATCTTTTTTTCAACTCTTATCAAAGTTCTCACTTCAGTTCTATTGCACTGAATCTCCTCCCAATTCAAATAGAACTTCACAGTTGATAGAGTAGTCTTAAAGCTGCCTTTGTATCGCTGCCTTTTGTTTTATGAAAAAGTAGGGTCTGTTATAAGAAACAACAACAACAAAAAAACAACCCCAAAACTCTACCACATGTACACACACAAAACCCACAAACTAAACCCTCCCAGGCACTTACTCTGATACATCCTTATATTTGTCCAGAGTTTTCACTGTGCTTTTTTTTTTATTTTTAATATAGATGCCAGAAGAAGAGGCATTCTGTGTGTT
Organism: Megaceryle torquata; assembly: GCA_024611175.1. NCBI lineage: Eukaryota > Metazoa > Chordata > Aves > Coraciiformes > Cerylidae > Megaceryle > Megaceryle torquata. The sequence goes on from JANIJG010021694.1 coordinate 11,332, forward strand.
TGTTAAATTAATGCAAGATTACAGACTACGAGAGCTCTTTAAACCAAGCATGGCTGAGCTGGGGCTTTGTATGTACCAGTTTGAATGCATGATACAGGTACATACCAAAACTATCAAATTTTCTGTTCAGTAACAAATAGTAGGGAACTTGGGAATCACAGTTCAAGAGCAGGCATGTCTGTTTGCTAATAGGCTGTCCTCTTGAAAGGAGCTAGTTTCAGAACTTCAGAAGTAAATGCATCTGGCTGTGTGGTCTGCTTTTTTTAACCTGTGGTAGACAGTGGCTGACTTTAAACACTGAAGCAGCAGGATTTGTATTGCCACGGTTTAAGTATATAAATATTGAATTCTGCTTGGATTGAAGGTTCTGAAAGTCAGTGTCTTCATAGTTAATTTATAGCTGTTTGGAAAGATGGAAACAGGGAGACAGCCTCATACATAGAATTAAAATTATGTTCAGATCTGGCACACGAACACTTTTTCTTCCTGGTCAGGTTGATAGAGACAAATAGGTTTGTGTTTTGTGATTCGGTTCCTAACAAAATGATCGGGGTGGGATGTTATGTAGCAAATAAGGCATAGGTGTTTGGCCGTACCTCAGATCTTTCCAGCTCTTCTTTGTAGCTCACTTTCTAAGTATGACACGCGAATCTGCAAGCTTCCTGTTAGGATGAGGAAGTATTCTTGTAATCCACGCTTTGAAGGGTAGAAGTTTTGTAGGGCTTTCTATACTGGGACTTCAGTTGTGTGGTTCTTTATAATAATGAGTAATGTCTTTCCCAGTATTGTGTTATGAAGCTACTGTCTGTACCACATATAAATTATTTACATTTTTTAATAAAAACTTGTGAAAAATATGGATACACTAAAACTTGTTTGGTTTTTTGCTTGTTTGGTTTTTTCCTTTTCCAGGAGCATCTTCCAGAGCTTTATGTGCACTTTCAGTCTCAGAGTTTCCACACTTCTATGTATGCATCGTCATGGTTTTTAACTATATTCCTTACAACTTTTCCACTACCAATTGCAACGAGAATATTTGATATCTTTATGTCTGAGGTAACTGCTCAATACTCGTATATTCTATTTCAAGAGTAGCTGTTAAAAGCAGTTCTTTAGGTAGTGGTATAAATCCTGTTATGATGAGCACATCTCAGTCTTGCTTTTTAGTCCTTGTGCTTTATCAGATTATTTTGTAGGGGAAGATGTCTGTATATGTAGCTTGCCAAGGAAGAAAGAGCAATTAAATTTTTTGATGCAGATGCTGTATGCAGCTTTGTACTCTAAGCCTATTGAAGAGGTACCAGATCGGTCAGTTGTGGATGCAATGCACTAGCACTGCATGCAACAGAGACATCAGTTTCTCAGATTTTAGTAAGTTTGGGGCAGAGAGTAATGCTGCTTTCAGGGCAAAGTTAAAGCTCCGTGGGGATATCATAGAATCTTAGAATGGTAGGGGTTGGAAGGGACCTCTGGAGATCAAATCTAACCCCCCTGGCAAAGCATGATCACCCAGGGCCTGCCACACAGGAGTTCATCCAGGTGGGTTTTGAAAGTCTCCAGAGGAGACTCCCCAACCTTTCTGGGCAGCCTGTTCCAGTGCACTCTCACCCTCAGAGTAAAGAAGTTTATCCTCATGTTGAGGTGGAACCTTCTGTGCTCAAGTTTATACCTGTTATTCTTTGTCCTATTACTTGGCGCTACAGAAAAGAGGTTGGCTTCTTCCATTTGACATCCACCCCTCAGGTATTTTAGATATGCAGGCCAAGAAGAGGGAATGTTGGCATCTTTTATTGTCCAGACGATGAACAGTAGCCAAAGAAACTTATGGCATTATTCTGTGTCACCATCAAGAAGATACCCAAGCTGTGTTTAGGATTAGAACTTCTGCATGGTTGTAACTGGTAGCAAACCAGAGCTTATGGTCCGTTTATGCTCTTTCTCTACAATCATCTGTTTAGAAAATGGTAACTCAAAGGTGGATCCTTTCAGGTTCCACTCAAGAACGTTTACATTAGTGTAAAAGAATGAGTGAATATTCCCTGATATCTGTTTAAATAGTTTAACTGCATTGTACCATGTCTGAAATTAAATTTATATTTTTTGAGAGGTACCTGGGGCTTTTGTACATAATAAATTTAAAATGTTTTATAAAGGTGATGTAGAGAACACCTGTCATTCAAGAGTATTTACCTCAGCCCTAGCCTTTCTGAGGGCCTACTTGTCCTCGGACAAAATAAGAACCCCAGAACCCATTTCTTGAGAAATTTTTCAGGAGCCCTTTTGCTTGTTTGAGAAACTGATGAGACTTCATTTTGTCCTGTTGACAAAGCCATAAATGATTGTTGGATATTTCTTAACTTCTGTTTTCAGGGTTTAGAGATAGTATTTCGAGTAGGTTTAGCAGTTCTTCAGATGAACCAAGCAGAATTACTGCAACTTGATATGGAAGGAATGTTACAGGTAAGTTACAGTTATAATGATTCTATGAGATGTCTGGAATGTGTAGTGTGTGTGTTTCCTTACAGCTATTAATTATATGTAATCTTGTGCTCTGATTGCTTTTAGCACTTTCAAAAGGTCATTCCACATCAGTTTGACAGTGGTCCAGACAAATTAATCCAAGCATCTTACCAAGTCAAATACAATGCAAAAAAGATGAAAAAGTAGGTATAACATTTTGAGAAAATAGATTATGCTGTTGCTAAGACCTACTGTTTGTTTAAAACTAGTTATTCAGTATTTTAGTTTGAATTTTCCAGCTTTAATTTGTTTTATGCTATCAACTGTTAAAACTGTAGTTCTGTCTGACAGAAAATTCCTTTAAAGCAGTATTTGCTATTTTTTCTTAAATATAATAAAGCTATATCTCATTTATTAAAATAACCTAAAAAGCTTTTGAAAAAATATGCAAGTTATGGGAGTCACAGCACTTCTGTAAACAAGATCTGAATAGAAAAAGCAGGGGAGGGGTGTGGGGTTTTGTGGGGGGGTGGGGAATGTTTGGGTTTTTGAGGGTGAAGTAGGAGAGAAGGTTAAACTTTGTGATCTGGCCTAAATTATTCAGACTTTGGTTCTCAATTCCAGTGCTAAAAAGTGCATGTGTGGTCAAGATTAGTACTGTTTAAAATAAAAATTGATGAAATTTAGGAATACTACTGAAAATTGAAAAATAGCTTTTGTTTGGGGTTTGAAATCCTGAGCATAATGCTACTTTTTTAAGGTTAATTGCATGTCTTCTCTTTTCTGCCTTTGGTAAATTATGTCTCGATAAGCCAAGCTGCACATATTGTGCTTTTCTAGGGTTGGCAATTCTCCAGTTGGTTGTAATTCAGTTCTTGCACTCCAGACTCTGTGAGTCTTTCAAGATGAATTTGCCAATCCTTCTGTCAGCAGCCTATGATCAATGCTGTAGAGTGAGTGGTTTTCCCTAAAATTAGGAGTAGTAACAAAGCTCTCAGGGAAAAACATTTTCTCTGAAAAACAGTATAAGTGTATGTAGTTTAAAATCCTACCATTCCAAGTCTAAACTTGGTTGTCTTCTGTAGAACATTGTTTATCTGTCCTTGTTTTTTTTTTTTTTTCTTGTCACTGCCTTCTTCATTTGGGACAATTTTGTGGTTTGCTGGAGAGGGACCAAAATTGTTCTATGTTTAAGATATTTGTCTCAAATCTCTTTTGCATCTTTCTGTCTTCCAGGCTTTCCGACCTCTCATATCTTTTGGCTGAAACTATTGAATTGATTGTTGTATAATAACATTGAATGGTTATTACAGAGTGGCTCCAAATCATTGCCACTGTAAATGTGTACAAGCAGGCACCTGCAACTTCAGAGTGCTGGTTCAGAGTTTGTTCATATCTACAGAAGTATTTTGTGTTTAAGTTTAATGTCCAGTTTAAATATTTACGGGAGTACATTTCAAGTGGCCACTTACAGATTATTGATATTTCTTCTGTGTATCTCTGTTCTGCTGGGTTTTGTTGATTATTAACCAAGTAAATTATCCACAATTTCTCTAATCATAATTTACTATTTCTCATGTTTAGGTTAGAAAAGGAATACACTACAATAAAGACAAAAGAAATGGAAGAACAAGTTGAAATTAAAGTAAGAGATCTTCAACAAATTTATTTATGGATCAGTTTAATTCCTAGATGGGTTACATATTTGATCTGTATATGTGGCAGGATATGTAATGAAAGTCACCTAATTACTTTCTTTTAGTATTTGGTTTTGGGATGTCTGTTCACAAAGGAGAGTTATAGTGAAATTACTGAGACTTTGGGTGGATAGTTTAAAAAAAAAATAAATCTTTGATGGACACCTGTTGTACTTAGTTTTCATTATTTACTGGTGACTAAAGCTTGATTACAGATGGTCTTGTTTATCAGAGGCTCTGAATATGTTGGTTTAGGTGAAGGTGTCCCACACAGGGGGGTTGTAAGACATGTTAAGACAGGGTTTATCAGAATGCATTTGAGTTGTTTATCGTTGATTCTGAGATCTTGACTCTTATTGTACATTGGACCCAAGATTGATTTCTGTCAGGAGCTGATTTTTCTTTTGGACCTTCTGCAATTGATATGTAATGTGGGGGGAAAAAAATCCCACCCTGTGAGTGCATTTCCCTTTTGCTAACTGACCTACTTCATGTATGTACTTAATCACTGCATCATTTTGCTTTTCTGACATAAATATGCTTTGGCTGCCTTTTTGTTTGTTTGTTTTGACTTTTTTTATTTCCCAGCATGGTGTTTGATTTGGATTTGCTTCCTTGTGTCGTGCTTTTAGCCAGTTGCATGAGAAAAGTCAGTGGGAGAAATGATGGGCAAGTGCAGTATATAAAGCTTAGTAGAGGCAGCAAAATACAGCCTTCCTTCTTCCTGTCCACTTGCTAATCATTTTGCCTTTCAGTATCAGTTTTGAAGGCATCAATTATTCAGAAAAAAATCAGCAACATGTACCTGGGAGCACAAAAGTGTTCCAGGCTTTTTCAGGCAGTTTGTTATTGCTGTAACAGGCAGCAGGGCAGTTAGCAGCATTAGCACCTGCTGTAATGGCATCTGAACTCAGAAGATTTGCAGGACTCAAATGACAGCTCTCTGAGGAATAGGTCAGAATAAAATCATTGGAAGGACAACTGTAACTTTAGATTTTTAGTATTTCAACTTCTTTCAAATTCTTCCATTCTTTCCCCTGTCCCCTCATCAAAAAACAAAACACAAAACCAAAAACCAAAACAATAACCTCAATAAAACCAAAGAAACAAGGAAAAAAACCCAAACCAACCAATCACAGAAAAATCCCCCGAAACAAATGAGAAAAAAAAGCCCACAGAAAGAAAAAGCCCCAACCAAACCCAACAAGCCAAAGCTGTCTGTTTCTAGACTCTGCTTTGGGACCTTTATATAAACAATGTTTGACATGCTTTATTCTGCGAAGAAGCTCTGCTCCATTTAGGAAGTGGAAAAACAAGCACATGGGGTCTGCCTCTAAGCCTGACAGAATTAAGCATTACTGAACTGATACCCAGGGCTCTCTCTTCTTTCTGAATGCTGACTACTGAAAGTTGCAGGAAATGCACTGGTAAAATAAGCAATTAAGTACAATTTGTTCTTACTTCTGGGGCATCTGAGGTAAATAGTTCTTGGTATAACCTTACAGATTAAAAAAATATTATATAATTTAGCACAGTTTATTTGGAGGAAAATCAAGGAAACCTTGTAGCTATCTCAGTAGCCTGTCCTAGTGCAGGGAATGCTCCTTCATGTCCCTTAACCATGAAGACTGTGGCCAGCTCTGTTTATGAAGGGGAGCCTGTCAAGTCTAATGTGTGGTTAAACCATGTGGTTCACCTGCAGTTGCTGTTTTCATCTCATGCAACACAAGTGTTTTTGTACAACACAAGATTTCTCATCTGTACTGTATCCAGCTGTTTCAACTTATTTCTTGAGTTAGTACATCATATAAAAGGATGTGAAAAAGATGACTTTTTTGTATTTATATTGATTTTCATAGATGTGAAGAGATAAAAATGTTGTTAGATTGCTTGGCTTTTATCAGGCTTCCCATTCACAACTTGAAAACACAATTCTGAACTGTTTACCTTCCAGAGGTTGCGAACTGAGAACAGACTCCTAAAACAGCGCATTGAAACACTAGAAAAAGTAAGTATGCTAGTGATAAGATTTAATCTGTGTTTATTTAGCCATAAATTGATGGCAATCTTATTGTATGAAGGGGGATTCTCAGAGTTACAGTTTACTGTTTTTCCTGCTGATCTATGATGTTTATTAACAGTGCTTAGCCAAATAGCAGGGTGATAACGAAGCAGTTAGGGTCGGTGCTTGTGTTTAAGGTTGTTGTATCTGACTTTTAGTGAATATGAAATCAAACATCTTGACATAGTCAACTTTTGTTGTACTGTTTTCTTAATGAATTAGAAGCATCTGTTCAAAGTCCAGAAGACTACATGAAATACTGGACTGCTTGGGTGGAAAAGAGATTATTATGAGAGAATCCTCAATTTTGAAAATCTAAAGTTGCTGGGTGTTTTTATGTAGGAGCAAAATGACAGCAATGACCAGAGAGAGAGGGAGATGAAAGCAGATTACTTCATCGCTAGCAAATATAGCATTAGAGGGGTGTTGTTGAAGCATTCATAGTACAGGAAATCTGCTGCTAATTTAATTTACTTATGTTTTGAGGTTTTGTAGCAATTTTGGGGTATATGGATGGGAGAATATCTTTTTAAGACTTATTTCTCACAGATTTAGTTTGGAATAGAGTTTTGATAGGCTTCTCTGTAACTGGATATAAATTCAGAGGTATGCACGTTAACTGTTGTCAATGCATTGCCAACATGTAAGCGTTGCTCTCCAGTGGCCTCTCCTATATTCTGGTCTCATGCTTCCTGTGACGGACTGCATCTGAGCTGGTCTGCTCTAGAATGAGAGCATTCTTGTTCATTTTAACCACCAGCAACTATCTTTCAACCAATAAAATGGATTGCTCTTGTGGGTTGTAAACAGTTGTTTGTGTTTCACAGGGAAAGAAAATGGTAAAGATTCAATTTAGTGACGTAATTAAAAGATGTCACGGAGCAGATGTTAAATTCATTAAAGTTTTTTTGAAAAACAGTCCATGTCAAATTCTAATTAATTTATTTCTGAATTTAATTTGGAAAAATGCACATAATGAGGCTACATTGTGAAAATTGCGACCAAAAATCAACACTTTATAAATATCTTGTTTCTAAAGTTAAAAGTGCTGATAAAATAAACTGAAGAAAAGCAGATTCTTTTAAACAAGTTTGAAGCTGTAGTGGATCAATTCAATGCTCTTAGCAATTTTTTGGTAGTAAATATCCGTGTTTTATACTTAACTTGCAGAGGTTTGAAATCAGACTTTTTTTTTTTTTTTATTTATTAGGAAGTCCATGATGAACTGCCAGATGCCAGTGCTTTTGTAAATTCTGTACTTAAAATTCCAGAATTCACTTTCAGATTATCCTACTCTGATTTGGAATTAGAACATTTCAAAATGGGAAAGTATTATCTATTAATAAAGAATTTCTGAAGATCATTATCTCACAGCATGTGAAAAAAAACCAGTCAAAGTGTGGACAAACATTCAGTTCTTTTGTTGGAAACAAAGTTTGGTTTTTTTTTCCTTGTCCTAACCTATATGATTTAGTTGTGATTTCCCTAGTAAACCTTAAGGTCAAACATCTTGCCCTAACTTCTTAATAGTAGCTCTTATCAACCAGTTTGAACTTTTTTTTTTTTAATAAAAGTCTCGAGGACAAAGATTGTCTGCAAATAGATGTGTTCTCTGTTGCAGAATCTGTAAAAATTGAGTGCTTTCAAGGGTGACAGTAGAAATTAAATGCGCAACTGTGCAGGTCAGTGTGCGTAAATGAAAATTATTTGCAAAACTTCGGCATGGAAAGAGAATCAATGAATGCTCAATTAAGTTACTGCAAGAGCTCAGTAAAATAAAATATTAGCTGTCAGAGTTGAAATTTTCTACTTCTCTGTCAGTTTTCAGCATTTAACTTTCCTGCTTCATCTGTTTGGAAGCTTTAGTTCTGCATCAATGACTCAGTGCTTAGTGGAGTTTCCTCTGTGCTCAAATTATGCCTTCTTTTCTTGTTGTGGACAGACCATAGATGACATCTTGCATCTACTAGATCGTACCAGATAATGTATCGGTCACTTTTTGGTAATTGGGGAAGCAAGCCATTCAACCAAAAATACCCAGTCTCCTGTAGGTGCATGTTAAGTGTTGTGGAAATCTGGCTTTGAGACTTTCTTGTATAAAAGACAGACTGTTAAATGTGTTGCAGAAAAGGCTGCTTCCTGGGACTGTCAGGCTGAGTTGGCTTAATTTATCTGAAGAGCTGTTAATTTTGCAAAAAGAGTTTGTACAGAAAATGGGTAGAATTTGGGCATTTTCTTTCTCTTGCCTCTTGTCTCTGTTGTCCCTATTATCACCCCTTCTTTTTTTGTTTTTTTTTTTTCTTTTCCTTATTCCTATCTGAATTTTTCCTTTGTAGGAAAGTGCTTCCTTGGCAGATAGATTGATACAGGTATAGTCTTTTAGTCTTTTACTGTATGACTCTTTCTGCTCTCAAAAAAGCTTCAAACTGCTTTAATGCATGCATATTTGCATGCTGTACTCTATCTCTGCTTTACCTATTTGGAATAAATATAGAGCTAATTTCTTGCTAGAAACTTGTTTAATTTTGTTTACTAAAAATGTATAAACCCAATACCTGCACGTTATAATATTTTTTTTCTAACCTAATGTAATTTTTGGATACAATTTCCTATGACAAGTGGATCCTATGACACTATTAACACTGAAATTGAATATTGCAAACTTAAATCTGTGCATGTACAACAGTAATATTGCATGAAAGGAATTTTATTGAATGCAAGTATGCAACTGTGCTTGCTAAACGGATGCAGAATTTTGTAATACAGTACTAAAGTAGCTGTTTAGTACTACCTTGTCCTAAAATTTCTACCAATTGTACTGTATGCTGTTTGCAAAACCAATCTGATGAAATAAGCAGCTAAGCATCACAAAGGCAGTCTTTCTTGGATTTTTCCTCAATTGCTTAAAAAAAAATAAATTATGTCCTAAGGGACAAGTGACAAGGGCCCAGGAGGCTGAGGAAAACTACCTCATAAAACGGGAGCTGGCCACCATCAAACAGCAGAGTGATGAGGCCATTACTAAACTGGAGCAAGCTGAGAATACCATCAGGGAGCTCCAACAGCAACAGCAATGGGTAAGGACCCTGGCAGCACATCATCTCATCTTTTTCACTCACTTGTGTGTATTTTTCCTCATCATGACATGGTCTCTGTGCTGTCATTGTAAATGCTTGTTCATTGTGATTTGCATTCTTAAATTTACACAAATTGGACTAAGTGATATTTTGGTCTGTTCTTACTGATGGATGAGATTCACAACCCCGGATAGATGTAACTTACTACTTTCAAAACAGAACAACAACAACAACAAAAAACCCTCAACAAAACAACAAACAGCCCGAACAAACACACCAAGCCAAAAACTCAACAAGAAACAAATGAACCAAAACAACCCCAAAACCCACAACAACAAAGAAATACTAACAAAAAACCACACACAAACCTTTGGTATCTCCTAATGCTAAGAATCTAGCCATTGCAAATTGTATCATACTGAATACTCTATTTTGAGAGTTGATTCATAATACCTTTACATAGCTTCTCGTTTAAGTCAGTCTCTTCCACATTAACATTTCTTCTGCGTACATATATATTTTTTTTTTTTTTTTTTTTCCCTAACATACTTAAATTTGCTGCTTGCAAAAATAGCAGAGTATTATCCTTGAGTTTGGAACTACAGGACTTTACTAAAGGATCTGGGTTTATGGGCAGCTAGAGCAGGAAAGTAACTTTTAATAGCTGTATGTAGTATTGTGCTTGTATGTTCTTTATGTTTTAGGTAGTACAATGTGCAGGACCTCAGACTGAATTTACTTGCTTTAAAGCCACTTAGAATGCTCAGTATGTTCTCTTGAGAGAGGGTCAGAAGCAGCTTCAGCAGTCTTAACTCTGTGCTAGCAGTGCCCATACTGTGTTCATGTTATTTCAAGAAAGGGGTATCGAAGTACTTGTCTGAAGCCCTGGGCCTTTCAGGTGTATGAAATACAACTTTTTACAGCTACAGCATACTGCAGCTGCTTACCAGATCCCTTCCAGGCAATACTGCAGTCTGTTTTACACATCTTCCACCAAAGCTCTAGAAATACTTATTGGGAGGTGGAGATCTACTTTTACACTGGAATCTAATTAAATGCAACAGTCTAGAAAAAGTTTAATAAAGTCTGTTTAATGCATTTCAGTGTAGAAAAGGTACATCTTTTAGAATAGTTGCAAGGAGTTATTAATGAGCTCTTACTCTGGAATGTAAAATGCTGGTTTTTTACTTTAGCCATTTCTTTAGGGGGGAAAAAAAAAACCTAAATAAATTATGAATAGGTTGATAGGGGTGTTGTAGTCATGGTTTGCAAAATTTTAGATACGCTGCAATCTTTCAAGTGAAATAAAATGACAAATGTTTATAGACTTGGGTAGCCAGATGTTTACTGTCTGATTTCAATAGTACACATGCTTTTGGAATGTATTTTTGGGGCATCCATGTTACTTACCTATAGTCATTTAAAATTTATTAAAAGAGACTAAAAGGCTCTATTTACCTATTAGTTAATTGATGGGGTTATATGAACTTTAAAGCTAAAGCTTTTAATTGTGCCAGGGACTTTAAGTAGGAATCGTGGGGAAGCCTGGCAGGTTGGCTAGGTACGGGAACTGGTCCCGAGCAAAACTGTAGATAACTGGATTGCAGAATTGGCTGGACTGGAGCTTTGAGGGCCAAAGATTGGACAGGTACTGCAGGAATGGAGAGTGAGTTAAATGTGAGAATGGGCAGTTAAATTAAGATCCACCCTTCCTACCCCGAATGTTGGCAGCCTTGCTTTCCTCCGCTTAAATGTGAACATGACTGTAGGAAATAATCTGAATGTGTGTGGAACTAAGGCTTACAGATTAACTGTGTTTTACAGAGGGATTTGTGCATAGCTGACTAACTTGGAAGTGTAAGAAATAGTATTGTGATTTTGAGGACCATCTGAATTAACTTGGACAACGTAGTGCAAGTCTTAAAATGATTTCAGTTATTAGCTCCCTAGATTCTGCCACATCAGTAAGATGTGTGACTGTTCAATCTTTTAACTTTGTTTCCAAGTGTGGAAATGAGAGCAACAAATGTGAACGTCTGCCTGTGCTGAGGGCACCACGAAGTGGAAAGCCATTAATTTCTTTTGAAGCTTGGCATTTCACTTTAGAGTACACTGATATATGTTTTTGCCACATCCTAGTACTAGTAGCTTTACTCTTGGCAATACTCCTGTATTGTTTTAGGAATATTTGCATTAACGTTTTTTTTTACCTCCAATGATTTCAGGTTTTTTTTTATGATTAGAAAAATGATTGCACAGTGAACTTATAAATGGCAGTGTAGTTTATCTCTAATTATTTAAATGCACAGCATCTATCTTACAAATTTTGTAGTCTACATCTTTTCCAATCTTGACTTGTATGTTTCAGTGTGATAGAAACTGTAAAGTTCGGGTATGAATTTCTCAATAGGAAGGTGTAAGAACTGCTTAAGGATACTTGCAGCTGCCTCTTCTGAACCACACTATGGGATTCTTTAAAACAAGAAAACAAAACAAAAACTAAAACCCAACCCCCTTTTTTTACTTGTAAATCATGAGGCAGGAGAAATAAGAGTAGGGACTTCCATTCTGTTGGTAGCAAAACTATCTAAACTGTAGTATTCCTAAGAAGGCTAACACAGGCTTTGTAAAAAGGATACGCATTTGTATTTCAATATTATCTAGGGTTTATTCTATCTGTTCTGAGATATGACAGCAAAAGTTGGATGTCTTAAAGGTAAGTATTGAAAGTGCTCACGGAATGTGTGTGGGTATAAAGGAATTCTCCACTGCAGCACTTCAGCACAAGGCTGCCTACAAATACGGGTAGAGGAGTATTCTTTAAACTGAAGTTCAACACTAGAAGCCCAAATGATGTGCAAATTTAATTTTTTCTCTGCTTAAGTATTTATGGGGAGCTTTTAGTTGAACCAGAATGACTTTATTATCAAGTGTTGTTGAGTCTGCTCAGAGAGGTTCCTCTCGCCATTGTTTCCTAGTGGAAGGAAGGGAAGTTCTGCTACAGTACTTCTCTAAGATGACCTGAAAACAGTACTAATGTTTATGTGACAGATGTTACATCAAATGTATTCTACATGTTTCTGAATATATTCAAGGTTATTTGGAAGGGGAAAAGGAAGCAGAAAGCAGTAAGGTTTGAAATGGAGACTTAATTTTACTTTGAATGAGAACTTCTACATCTTAGTAGAGAGCAACTCTTTCAGGGTGATGTTTTTATAAACAGTATATAACCTGGACTATTTTTTTATATTGATAACTAGGAACAAATAATTGCGAAGCCAACAATATTCTGAAGTGCTCCTGGAGTTCAGTGCCTGAGATACCTAAATATTTGCCTGAATGGTTTTGAAGAGAATGGTACTAATCTGTCTTTGGCATGTCTATTTTCTAAATACAGAAACTTGCTAAAGGATTCTAGATATGGTAACCAGAAGATTAAGAGGAAGGCAGTTTCTTCCTCATGCTGCTAGTAAATTGAGAACTGCATAGAGGAAGTTGTGCCTGGCTTCAACAGACTACAGAAAGTTTTCTTTTGAGGCATGCTGAGAGCAATGGTATTCAAGGAATTAGGGCAATCAGCCTGTTCTAGCTTACTCCTGATAACTGTGTGCTGAAGTTCTGGTTTTTTTTCCTCTGTTCTTTTTTTCCTGTTGTTTCTAAATAAAAAGGTAGCTTCTGCTGGATGTATAAAACCAAATAATCTAATGATTTCTGTTCAATATCCCTCCAGAAAAAACAGATCTGTCTTAGTGATACTCTCATTTTCAATGGTTACTCAGTTTATCAGTTGGAATGCTTGAAAATGGAATCTGAGACATGAGAGGGAGTTCAAGATAAAATTACTTCACACATTTTAAAATAAGCTCTTCAAGTGTATATGTGAAGATAGAATTTGACTAAACATTCATATGGAAGTATATTCATTTTGCAAAGTAATTTATAGCTATGTATTTGGTTATTCTTGTAGCAGCTCTGTAAGACAGTTTCTTTTCAGGAACTCATGCTAAAATGACTGATAATAAAGGCCATTGTAACTGATATAGGGAATATATGCTTGTAAATGAGTGCTGCAACCTTATAGAAGGTTTCACTTTATTTTACAATATACTTTTTATATTATGTTCTGATTTGCAATCAAAATGCAGAAAACAAATACCTTATTCAGTAAAGCAGTATACTTAGTGCTTAAATATATAAACAAAGTTATCTGGGCAGTTGCTGAACCATTCTTCAGTTGCCCTTCAGTATAGAATACTGGAAAAGCATTCTGTAATTACATGTAGTAATCTGTCCTAATAATGTTAGGAAAGGTTCTGTCAGTCTGAGATACTATTTCTGAGATTTTATTTTTTTCTAGGAAAAGTTGGGGAAAAATAGAACTAATTGTGTGAAACCAGGGAAGGACTTGTTTCCTTCACAAGTAAATGCCCGTAGAACTAATTTTTTAGTGCTTTATATTGCAGGCATCCTTCCAACATGGTTAAAATATTTGTTGCCTGGAAATCTGGATTCACATTGTGGCTTTTGTCACAAATTCTAAGACTTAAGGCAAATATATAAAAGCAGGTGTTTTGCTGAAGAAGTCAGTCTTAAAGTAGCTTTCAGACATTGTTTAGACTACAAACTTGTGTTACTTTTATATACTAAATTATTAAAATTGTGTGGGTGTTTTTGTTTGTTTTTAAGAAGAAAAAAAAAATCACAGCTTTGAACTTGAGAATATTGTTTTGAATATTCTGTTTTGATGTTGGCCATATTATTTTGCTTATCTGTCAGGACTTGTTTTAAAGTTTATTGTGGCTAAATGGATATGTACTCCTAACATATTCCTTAGGCAGGTGAAATCCAAAGACAAATTTAAAGGAGGTATGACTTGTGCCTGCAAATGGATAAATAACTTTTGCACTCTGTTACTTATTATTTGTCAAACTTCAGTTAGATTTTTTTGTAGACTAAAACTAGACTACACTTACATATTGTTAGAAAATCAGTATATATTCAGCTCTTCAAATCTGTTGTTTTCTCTTAATTTTCCTGGAAAGCCCAAGAGGGGCTTCCTTCCTGAGGAAAGCACACTGCATTCATTCATGTTCCACATATATCATAAGCAGAATCTGGAACAAGAAATGTAGAGTCTGCTTTAAGTTGGTGTGTATCATCTGATGAACTTATACGAACAGCCAGGTAATACTGAAGAGCTTTTGCCTATTCTCTGCATCTGCATGTTCCATATGCTGCCCATGCTCCCATATCATGTGAGGCAATTGTAGAAATGCATCAGCATTGACCACTCATCCTCCTTGTCCTTACACTCAAATCAGGGCTACCTCCACAGCTTGCAGAGGCAAATAAAATGTGTGAGTTGAAAAAAAAAAAACAAACCAAAATTAAGTTAGTATGAATATTAAAATATATCAACATTTTTGTACGTTGTGTTCCGTGTGCGTTCAACTGCACGGTTAAGTAGGATGAGAGCCTAAATGGGTAGTCTTAGTGAGACAACTGCTTGCATGAGTTGTGTTTGCCTTTTAATGCTTTGTATATATCTTCCCTATTATAGCTCCCTGTAGACATATATATATAAAAAAGAAATAAATGCTAACACTAAGGTTAGTGTAGATTTTGAATTATGGATTTTACTGTAAGTCATGATGAAAGGCTTAGTTGACATGCAGAAGTATAATAATAAAGGAAAAAACATTTCCTTGGCCGTGTTGTTACATGTTGTAAATCCTTTGGCTTGTGCTTTAAAGGTCAAGAAATGTCATACACAAACAGAAGCATATGGAACTGAAGACTTTCCTGTTGTCAACTGTTTTTAGACACAGAAATCAATGTTGTTTGATGCAAACAAAGTAAGAAATAGTTGTATCTTTAGTATAATGATCATTAATTTTAATTGCATAAAATTTCATCTATGAATCCAAGTATAGTACTTATTCTTCACAGTGTAGTTAATGGCACCAAAGATTAATTAAATTATTTCCCTTTAATTTTCAAGGTAGCTATGAACACACAGTAACTAGGCAACTACACTTCAGGGATTTCAGCACCCATTGTTTTTTCCCTAAACCAGAAGTTTAAATGCTGATTTAGGATGGCATGGCCTGTCAGGCAAGTCTGACAATCTCTGGTGGATCTCAAGTAATTTTAAAGTGACCTAGGAAAGAAATAAATTTTATTTTCTAACTATTGACTGAAGGAAAAAGTGGGGCTTTTGAATACAAATGCTTAGTATGACTTATTTAGATGTATATGTTGAAAGATGTAGTTTTGTGAAATTGTGCTTTAGCAAGAGAAAGAATAGGTCTGACATTTAATTCTAGCTAATTGACAGTCAAAAGAAATAAGCTGAATTAACTTGATCAGAACTGAGCTATTTTATTATGGTGGGAACATGCTTGGATGTGTAAAGCTGACTGGGGATAGTCTTGGAAAAAGTCGTGTATGGGAAGACCGAAATTTCTTTGTAGCTTGGGCCTATGCTGTCAATCTAGAAGGGGCTGAATGGCTGTTTGTGTATTAATTTTTCTCATAAATTCACAGGGCTTACCCTAGAAGAGAATCTCAGAAGGATTATCTATAGTGTGAGCAAACAAGAGCTAAGGGTTGTAGTGGAAGACTGGCAAACCGAAGTGATTTGTTCATTGAAGCATACGAGGTGTTATTTTAAATCCAAGATTATGGAGGGACTTCTGTTGAATCAAAGTATAACCAAGTAGGGATCAGGACAGATACTTGTATTAACCTTGTAATTAGCTGGGCTTTCTTTCCTAAGTGCCTTTTCTGCATATCACAAAATAATCTCAAAGCCTTAGAGTATTTTTGTAGTTTTGGTAATAATGAGAGAAAAGTGAGAGTTGTTGCTCATCACTACTAACAGAGGTCTCTGGTCTTGCACGTCTGGCCATGTGGAGGTGCAGTTGTTTGAGAGGCACAGCACTGGGGTTCTTATTGTCAGCAGTCTGGATGGACATGTTGATAGACTTGTATGAAGTAAGAACTTGATCTAAAGCTATTATTCTTCATGTTAAACATTTGAATACACTTTCTCACTCTAAATCTGGCATATAAACCCCCTTTCAAATCATCTATGCTTCATACTAAACGTATTTCTGCAAACTTTGTAGCATAAATGCAGTTCACGATACAGTGAAGACTTTGTGCTACAGCTGGAAAAAGAGCTGGTCCAAGCCAGGCTGAGCGAAGCAGAATCCCATTGTGCCCTGAAGGAGATGCAAGATAAAGTTCTAGAGATGGAAAAGGTAAATCAAACCAGGACCCTTTGTATAAAATAGCACTAGAAACAGAATACAGATCCCTGTAATTCTTTGCTTAACTGTGCTCTAGTATCTTCTATGTTTTCATGATTTCAAGATACTTTTCAAACCTGAAGTTAATATATCAAAAAAAAAACCCCAAACCTAAGATACGATTGCATTGGGAAAGGTTTATGAAAAACAGGTCACTTTTCTCCTGCTACTGAAGCCCACTACAGTGGAAAACATGGATTCTGGTCGAATCTTTACAGTAAACATCAATTGTTTCAAAATTATAGCCTAAAAAAAGAACAGCAGAATTAGGGTGAGCATTAAGGTGATGTGAAACTAAATATTTTGGGAGGGAAAGAGGAAAGAGTTCAACATCACTGTTCCCAGGTCTTGAGTTTTTGAGTGTCTCCCACTTTGCCCCATTATGGACAGGGAAAGAATACCTTCAGTGTTCAGTACCAAAATCTCTACTGCTATTTTGGTGCCATCCCAGCTTGTAACTTACAAGCTGGAGTTTAAGTTGTACTCAAAGCAACTGTCAAACATACACATTTCTTTGAACAAAAACTAAAATGCAAAATAAAATAGGAAAAAAAAAAAAAAAAAGGAAGTAAACCCCTTCCATTTGACCTAGCATAAAGTATGCTTTAGAGATCCTGTTATATAGGCTTTGGAAATTGTTTCCTCGTGGCAATTTTCGAAGAGCTGTATACTTCAGAATGTGGCCAGAACTTACTAGCTAATTGGGTTAACCCACTGGAGTAATTTTACTTATTTCATTATGTGAGGGGCTTGAAGGGAGTCTGAGAGGCTAGTAGGGTGGTAGTTTTTACTGTACTTACATTGGTAAGAATTCAGGATCTAAGGTATTTTTCAAAGTTCAAGAAAGAGTCTACTACTTAACCTCCATCAGCATGAAGATATCATACACAGAAAACTTAAATGTGGAGGAAAAACTGCAGCAGTGGGGGGAAATCCCAGTGTACCAGCCAAACTCGGACACACAGTAGTGTTTCAACCTGTTGTAATGAACTTAGGCACATGAGGAAGTGACTGAAGTTAACTCCCTCAAATTTCTACTAAAGCAGCTTTTCACTGCTCTTAGTGATACACCATGGAATCTGGGAAAGCTCGGCTCAGTAACCCCAGACTTACATGGCTATACTGATAGTGATGTAAACATTCAGAAACGCACCCCATCACTTCCTATACTTGCCAGTACTCAGATCCCATGATTTTGAAACATGGAGGTGCTAATAAATGGCTGTTGTGCTGTGTTAACATTTATTTACTTTACCCTCAACTCTCAAAACGTAGCAGCTGCCTCAGTGTTACATATATACGAAAATACTTGATTTTGCTAAAAATTACTACTGAGAAATACAGTAGAAAGTGATGAAGCATGGTTCAACTAAGCATTTTGTGACCAATGATTTGGTGTAAGGATATTGTAGTTAGGCAAACTACGTCCTTATTCTTCCCCTCTTTTATTTTCCCCAGACTTCCATTAAGTTTTCATCACTGTTCTGCTTTCCGCAGGTCACTCCTGCCATGTGTTATTCTGTTTTCTATTTACCTCTGTAGTCTTTTTGATTTTTTTTTCCCCTCGTGTGTTTTCATAAACATTCATGAACTTTCATCTGCAAGACGTGTTCTTGACTGTTGTTTATAAATATTAATGGATGGTTCCTTTTGTCAAAATATCTTTTATCCTTTTCAAAGGCAAATTACCTACAAAAAATAAATTTCCATTTATTGTTTTTCTTGTAAGTCTCAATAAAAGTTACAACTCTAAAAGTGTTTTTTTATTTGCTTTAAATAAAATAACCAATTAGCTCAATCTTTCAGCTTTTCCTCTCTATATTGTTGATGCCTGCAAAATAGTGTAAATAATGCTTCGTTATGGATACTGTCGGGAAATTTGGAAATCAGAATACCAAAAACTACCTTGTCATTTTTTTTCCATTGTTAGCATTTGGAAGATATTCATACATGCTCACTGTATCTAGGAACTTAGATTTTTTTTTTTTTGAGGGATTTTATTTTGCAAGGGATGTGTAATTAAGAAAGTTTTGTTAGTAATAAGAGTTATCATCCACGTCTGTATTTTTGGAGTGGGTCTCAGCACAATTTCATTCAAATACTTAAGAGATTGGTCCTTGTTGCAGAGGAACAGCTCTCTCCCTGATGAGGAAAATGTTGCGAGACTACAAGAAGAGCTGATTGCCGTAAAATTAAGAGAAGCAGAAGCTCTGATGGGTCTCAAAGAACTAAGGCAGCAAGTCAAAGATTTGGAGGAACACTGGCAGGTATGGGTAGCAATACACTTATAACAATTTTTATTTTCAATAAATGATGATAAAGCAAAGGATTAGAAATGTTTGGTATGTGGAGATCAAGTAGAAACTAGTGATTGGACGGATGTAAGCCACTGAGGTGAGAAAAATCTCTAAATGCAGCTGCCACAAGGAGCTTTACTTCAAAAGCCTGTTAGAAGTTGGCCCCTAAATGTTCTAGAGGGCCAAGAGCCTTGTGCTACCAGCTAACCATTCTGGTGGAAAGGAAGTACCTGAGCAGTACTGCTACTTCACTAAATGTTAATAAGGCAAAAGTCTCAGGATATACTTGCAATTCACTGAGTTACTGTAGTTGGGGATGGCTGTCTCCAGCTTTTTAATTGTCTGTTCTTAAAACTAGGAGCTTTCCCTGTTTTTTGGGAGCACTACAGCAACTTGTCGCTATCTAACTCTGAACACCAGGAAAGATCAGGCACTATCAGCAATGGCTTGCTATTTTTTTTATTTTTATTTTTTTTAGCGTCATCTAGCTCGTACCACAGGAAGATGGAAAGATCCTCCTAGAAAAAACACAGTGAACGAGCTACAGGATGAGTTGATGACAGTCCGATTGAGAGAAGCGGAAACTCAGGCTGAACTGAAAGAGACCAAACAAAGAATGATGGAGATGGAAACACAGGTATGTTATTGAACAACGGGATACGTGAATTGAGCTGAAGGATGCCAAATCAGTGTCAAATGGTAGGTAGGCAGTGATAATCTTTAGTGTCTAAGGTGCTCCAAAATGCACTTTTTTCATGTGGCTTGACTGGGAGGGAGAATCTATTGTATATACTCCAGCTTCCTTTAATGTCTCTTCTTTAGTCTTTTCCAGGACTAACCTTTTTGAATTTCTCATTTGGACTAATTGGCAGAGTGTGAATGCATGTGAATTGTAACTCATTAAGCTGTATTCAGTGTAACAACAGAAGTCTATCTGAAGTATTTTGAATTTCACAAACAAAACAGCTTTGTGTTGCCAGGTTTTTTTTTGCTTTGCCTTTCATGTACCAGAAAAGAGAAAAGCATGATTCACCATTGCTGAGATTCGTGCAGAAAAGACAAAAAATAGATTGTCTGCCAAAAACTTTTTTTTTTTTCGGTTTAAGTAGCATGTAAGTTGTTGTTAAGCAAACATTTGAAGTGAAAGTGCACTAAAGAGTTCCTGAGTTCATATTATACTAGTGAGCTTTCGACTGAATTAATGAGCACACTGTGCTGTTGATTGAGGATTTTTACCAGGCACTTGAGTAACCTTTCCATGGAATACCTGCTAAATATAATTGTTACTTGAAGGAGACCTGTGCATCCAAAAGGATGCACAAACCAACCAAAAAATTTACTTAACAAGCTTCAGCAATCCCAGAAGCTGAGAGAGCATGGTAAGAAAGTGCTACTGGGTGATGAGCTAACTGAAGGGTTTATTTGGGAACAGAGGCGCTACCTTTTCTATACTAAGTGAATAAAAGTTTCCTCTTGTCTTAACTTTAGTAACACTTCAATGAAAATTTTTAATGTTTCACTTGTGCGTTTGGTGGTTTGTTGTTTTGTTTTGTTTTTCCCTATCTGCGTTTTAGTCAGTAGGGGGCATAGGTGTCCTACTGTCTGGATTACATATATTGAAGTCACAAGACTTTGAGCTACGTCTAACTTCAGTGCTACACATCGAGTCTTTGTATGTACTTATGCTGGTTAGCTGTCATTTGACAGAAGGGCACTGGTTTTAGTGTTATGTACTGGTCTGTGCATGGGTTCACATGAAAATGGTGTGACCTGTACTGATGCACTGACCTTAATTAAGGTGCCATTTAGTTTCAGGAATTCATTGGACAGAGAAGTGTGCACATAGTATTTCTGACATACCTGATGTTTCCTGAATGCATCAGCTTGTTGCTGTAGTTGGGATAAAAGTTAAAAAAATTTTTGCCTTACATCTGTCTTTCCCAATCCCTCGCTTAAGTATGGTAGCTTTGTAATAATAAGGCACCTGTTTTTTAAGAAAAACTTTACTATTCTGGTCATAAACCAAATATCATGCAAACTTTTCTGATTACACTCAGAAAATTTTGAATGCTTTTTCATCAAAAGCTTTTTATACTAAATGATCTGTAAGTCTGTCCTGTCAGAATTTGGGGAGTTAAATTAATTTCAGAGATCTTTCCTTAACATGCATTTTCTTTCCTCCTCTTTTTTTTGTCATAAATTTCAGAATCAGATCAATAGTAACCATTTACGGAGGGCAGAGCAAGAGGTTACCAACCTACAGGGGAAGGTACAGTATCTTTCTGCACAGAACAAAGGACTTCTTACTCAGCTGAATGAAGCAAAACGTAGACAAGCAGAGATTGAATGCAAGGTAAACAACATCATGAGTAGACTATGTGCTAATGTATAGGTAATATTTAGTCTTGTCTGCTATTGCTAGATAGAATTGTGTCTTAATTGAGAAGCAGAAATCACAAAACCAACACTTTCTCTTACTGATTTGACAACATCATTTTGAATTTGCCACCTCACAAAAATCACTTGAGGTTTTGACAGATCTGCTTCTTTGTGGTCTCACAAAGATAAACTTTAAAGTGGGGTTCTGCTCAGGAAAGTGTGTATAATATTAAAAAAACAAACCCACTCTTACACAACAGAGTCTGATCACTGTGTACTCTATTCAGCCATGGAGAGGTTTATTGCTTGAACGCTATTACTGCAGAATTAGTTGAGGTTTAAAAAAAGGGAGTAAAGTAGTGTTTGAATGGAGAGGCCTACAGAGGGAGTGTTACAGTAGTCACTGCATCATAGTAACCAGACTTTAAGGGGACAGCCTAAAAACACTGGGCAAGAGAGTAATTTTTATTACTGTCAATGCACAAGAGCACAATCTGATGCTTGAATCTCAGATTGATTTAGTTCATTTTGTAACTAAATCATAACCATTCGTTAGTAATGTATGTCTTTAACTTGTACCCAGATAATAGGGACAAGAAATAATGAATAAGTCTTACAAGCTTTTTTCTTTTTCCCTCTTCACTTGGATGAAAGTTTTCCTGAAATTGCTACTGATATTTACTTCAAAAAAGGTAGTATTAGGTGACAAATCACTACAGTTAAGGTATTGTTTGCTAGAGAAAGAACAACTTTTTACTTTAGATCTAATTTCCTAAGATGTATGAATAATCTTTTATGAAATCAGATAGTGCTGAACAGTCAGTAATTTCTAAATAGGATACTTAACCTATTTAAATAGTTAAATATAGTAAAATAGTACTGTACTATGAGAGGAATAATCAGAGTATTATTCATTAAACTGTGTTTGTGAATTGTCAACTTGAGAGCAGATGCTGTTATATAACTTGTTCTTGTTCACATCTTAATTTTGCCTGTAATGTAACCAAATCTTTTCTATGCATACTACTTGTTTCTATTCTCCTTCATGCAGAACCCTGTTACTGGTTGAGTGTTTTTCCGTTTTATGCAATACATACGTTTTGCTTGTAACACCATATGTACCCCAAAGACTGCATTAGTTGCAATTCCATCAGAGGCTTCTGTGAGCAAGATAGATCAAGAGTGTACTTTGAGAAGTCTATAATTGTCACTTAGCCTGGAGATGAAATTACATCCTTATTAATATTCATAGTTTTGCTACATCATCATACATCTCCGTTTTTACAGAGTTTTCATTTCTTCTGCATAAATCTTGGCAATGTAGTCGTGTAGTAAATTCTATCTTGTGTTCTTTACTCAAAGTCATAGTGTATCACCTGCAATTGGAAATTTCTTGCTAGTTTTACCTTAGTTCTTTCAGCAAAATGAAGCTGATTTTTGTTGTTGAGTTTCATTAAAGAAAAAAAAAAAAAAGAAAAAAGAAAAAAAAAAGAAAGAAAGAAAAAAAAAAAGTAAATAACTGAGATGTACTCCAGGTAGTTCAGGGCGTTTTAGGGTTTTATTTTTCTTCCTATCTTGCCAGTTCCATTTATTTCCAATGGAACCTGAATCTAAAGTGCAGTGAAGATACAACTTTTAACTCATCAAATTCTATCTCAGGCTTTTAGGAAGCACAACACTGAATCTGAACTAGAAGAAATTGCTTATACTGACTCTTTTGCTTATCATAATCACTAGTTTCCACAGTGCCATTTAAAAAAAATTTTTATATTATTCTTACTGATTTTTTTTTCCTGTCTTGATGACGTCTTTCAAAATAACCCATAACTATTTTCTTTGATTGTTTTTTGATACTGAAGTTCCTCATGGATCCTTAAGAGATTGAGAGGGTGTAGTCAATATGCTGAAGTTTTTGTGTTGAGTACAAAGAGTAACATGTCTTTGACTAATGTGTTAGTATACATGACTACTCTCACTGGGATAATTTGCTTGGCCAGTTGTGTTCTAAAATGGGTTAAAGCATGATAGTAGTAGACAGAGCACCAGTCCTGGTTTTTTTGAGATTCTCTGAAAGTATCAGTGGTTAATAGCCATAAGTAGCAGTACTGACATACACTAACAACAGAGCCTGAAACTTGTTTTGCAGTCACTGATAGGAGAAAAAAATACCATTTACACTGTAGCATGTTTTCCAAGTTGACATTTCTGATATGAAATACTACCAATTTGATACATATACATTACCTGGACTACTTCTGTTTAACTGAGACAGACTGTGGCTTCTTAGGATGAGGCTTAGTATAACACCATAGGGAATCTTTTACTGTTTAAATGTTGACGTTTGGGGTTTTTTTCTAACTGTATTGAAAGATGCTTAAATTTAACTCTTTGGAAACTACCTTTCTTTAGTGTAGCTTTCCTTCATATTCCCTTTTCCCTCTACCTCTGACATTAATCATGAAATGTTATTGTGACTTTATTCTCTAATAATTTATAACAATTCAGCATTTTTTTGCAGATTTAATAAGGATGCTGGGTTACACACAAGTTTTGCTCCTTAGATGTGACATAACTTGGTATTGAGCTTCCTATTGCTGTTTCAAACTTAAGAAAAACTTTTCAAAGTCTGTGATAACATACAGTTAAGTGAAAAATAAGCGAATATAAAGAAAGCGTTTGTCTTTTGCTGGTTTATTTGTAAGGACTCATTCTGTTTCCTGTTCCTTGCTCTCCACATTCAAATCACTGGAAGCATGATTTTTGGCTTCGTGTAAGATTCATGCCAAATGCTTTCCCTTTTTCTTGTTATAGAGGAGACTTATTTAGGTTCCTGTCTCCTCATCTCTGTACCACAATAATAAATTAAGGAAATTCCTGCTTGTGATTGTTAAAAGTTATTTCATAGTGTGAGGAAAAATGAGATTGTAATGTTAAAGTGAATTGAAAGAAAAAAGTGAAAGCTGAAGTTTAAGGTAGAGAAGCATCATTATGTTTGTCAAGCCAAAAAAAAAAAAAAAAATCAAATCTTGCAGTGTTACTGGCTTTTATTTTATACTAACTAGGTGGACAAGAAACCATGACCTGCTATGTAGGGCAGATGTTAAAAGTGTGAAGGCCTGTCCTCCAGCAGTGATAGTAGACTTGTCACAACCTCAGTCTAGAACTAGTTTCAGTATCTGTAACTTCGCTAAAGGGTGTCACTACCAACTCACATTTGGCTTGAAATGCAGATAATGGGTAGAGTGAACTGAAAAGACAGCATTGCTGTGTAAATACCTAAAATAAAGCTATTCAATATGTTACTGAAATAACAACTTTGTATTCAAAACTGATGAAAGTTTCAAGAATCTTTCAAGTAGTGTAATGGAGCAATACAGACAAATATTAAGGTTTTTTTAGAGTTAAATATTCTTAAAAGTTCCGTCTTGCATCTCCTTAAATCTAGGAAGTTCATTATTCCTGATTCATTAGAAACTGATGTTTGATTTTTCTTACTATGAAATCATGCTCTGTTTGTTTTCTGTCACAACATCGTGGCCTAGGTAGCATGAAGAGGAGTATCCAAAAAGGATATATTTTGATTTTTCAACTCCCTGGTTGTTTTTTTTTTTTTATGTGGAAAGAACTGTACATTCTGTTTTTCTTTAAAGGATAGCTTAAAATACATGAGCAGAAATGAACATTTCTGTAGCAAGTTGCACCCCGTAACACCTATACAGCAACCATTTTATGTCACTGTTGTGTACTGTTTGCCCTTTTTATCTGACTATTGCTTCTACAGCAAGGACTTAATTTCAAATTGTTTCTTGAAACAGCACTGATCTTTCTCATCATTTTTGACAAAGAATTTACAACATAACATTTGTGCCCCCACACCAGTCTTGTCTTTCCTACCATATCAACTTTTGTGGTAATTATTGAGAACATGCTCTGCTTCAGAGATAAAGCATCAGTACCATCTAGAGCAACACTATTGACTCATCTCAGATCCTGAAGTCAAACCATGCCAGCCTGTCCTTCAGCTTTCAGTTAAAAGCATGCAATCCTGTGGACTTGTGGGTTTTGCTTCATTCTAGCAATCGTGCAGCAGAATTTAGCAATAATAGCTAAATTTTGGTTGGCACATGATGGTTCCCTCTTAAATGGACTCCACTGATTACAAATGCTGTTAACTGGATCCTGTAGACAATGTACTTTCATTACAGGAGTATATGTTTTTTTACAGCACGTTTTCAAGTAGCTACTATAGACAAGCTTTGCCATGTTCAATTCAGTCTGAACCAAATTATCAAATGAAGTGGTTAAACACTGTCAGTTTGAAGAACGCATTAAAATAACTGAAATACTGGAGCTGATTTACAGTAGCTATGGTTTGTGGAGTTACACCAATCTGCTGTAATACAAAGTGTCTCGAGACTAGTCTCTCTCCCCAGAATTATTTGCTCACTAGCTGAAAGTATTGGCCACTCAATACTTGGGTAACTCGTGTAGCATTGCTATTTTTCTATATACAAAAACTTAAAAGGTGAAGCATGAGCTGTTTTTTCTTAAATTGTAAATTTATAACATTTCTGGAATACAAGACAGCTGTTTTCTGGACCTGGAAATTGATTAACAGCATGTTTTCAAAACTGCACAAGATTTTTTTTTTTTTTTTAGATTATTATACTTTAGAATTTATGTTAGAGGATTACACATTTCTGTGGGTTAAAAGTGAATTTAGATTCTTTAGAATATGCCTTCTCAATAGGTATGATGTTTCACACAGCACTGTATTAAGTTTTCTTTACTTACATGATTTTGGGTAAAAACAGGGCACAGTTTTTAATCAACTGAACAATGATATTATTTGTTAGCTTCAATCTAGTACTTCTTTCAGAGTAAAGAAGAAGTGATGGCAGTACGGCTCCGTGAAGCAGACCGCATTGCAGCTGTGGCTGAACTCCAACAGCATATCGCTGAATTAGAAATCCAGGTAACAGGAGATGGCATTAAATGTGTAGCTCAGTACTGCTTGCTTTTTGTACTTTGGCTTTTTTCCTTCTTTCACTTTCTTTCCTTATTAACCTACAGTGAATACAAGGCCCTGTTTTGCAAAGAGGGATAATGTTGTATTGCTGAATGTGCCACCTCTATGAGCAAAGGCCTTAAATCTATCTTGTGGGTATACTCAGCAGCAGTTAATATTTGCTTCTGTACATGCACCATGCTCCAGGCAAGGCTTTTAAACTCTGACTTCAGTATTTGGTTTTTGTCTTCTAATTGGTAATTTTTACCAGTTAACATTTGAGATTGAAAACACCCTCTGTACAAAAAAACCCAAACATATTTTGCAGCAGCCAGTCTTCGCTGTGCTTACTCTTCTGCTATGACTACTATTAAAGGATTTGTTGTAAAAATCTTGAAATCAGAAATGTTACTTACTTATTACCATGTCCTGTAGGATCTAAAGATGCGTCCTTTGGCCTCTATGTTGTTTCTTATGCTTTCAGTTCCTTTTGGGAGCTTTCACTGTCCCATGAACTCATGTTCCCTTGAGAGAGGACCAGAAATTATTGTTCTTTTTCTCATCTGTGAGAAATCATGATGTCTTGCTGTAGCCTGTCCTTCCTATTCTCATGTACTGTTTTCCTGTCTGAATTCTGCTGCACCTTTCTGCAAAGGTTTTCTTGGTTATTACTTTTTAAGTTGCAAGCTAGTTACTCTCTAGTTTACTTTTTTAAAATCTGTAATTGCTACTGGCTGTCTTCCCTCATTCCTTCAAGGTGATGATTTTACTGTATTGTGTCAAGGCCACATTTTCCCTATGATTTCAGAGTCCTAGAATTGTTTTAGTTGGAAGATACCTTTACATCTACACATCTTTTAAATCCTTCCAGGGATGTTGACTCTGACACTTCCCTGGGCAGCCTGTTCCAGGGCTTTACAACCCTTTTGGTGAAGAAGTTTTTCCTAATATCCAGTCTAAACCATTCCTGGTGCAACTTGAGGATGCTTCCTCTTGTCTCATTGCTTATTACTTGGAAGAACAGAACTGCCCCCCACCTCACTACAACCACTTTTCGGGTAGCTGTAGAGAGCAATAAGGTCACCCCTCAGCCTCCTTTTTTTTCCAGGCTCTTCATATACAAAATTTAAAAATAAATTTAATGGACCTTGCATGAAGAATTTTCACATTATTTTTCCTCTAGTGTAGCAGGCATTAAATTTATTAAAAGATAATAATTTCTTTTAATCACATAATGCTTAGATAATGCTGTGCTCAGTACATTAGAAATACTTAGATAAGTCCAGTTAGCATTGCATATGAATCATTTATCATCTAGTAAGATAACAAGAGAGTAGCTGAGTTTAGGTCTATCTTCTTTTTATCATTTCACTTACAAAAGAAAAAAAAGTTTAAAGGTTACTTCAAACAATGTGATTTTTGAAGGTGAGGAGCTAGTACTCATTTTGCATTATTTTTACTTTAGCACAGAATGTAAATGCCATCCCGCTTCCATTGTTTGATTGATATAGGTCTTCCAAAAAGTACTCTAGTTTTGATTTTATGAAATAAAGAAATGGTGAATCCTGTAATGATCAGTTTCTTTCCTGACAGCTGTCACCCAGTTAGAACTGTGCTCATTCTTTAACATAAATACCTCTGAATCGGTTATCTGATGACCTATCAAATCATCAGTGCTAAATCACTTCTTAGCTGTCTCCTATTCCCTTTCCATATTTCTACTTAAGCTAGGCATGCCAGAATTGTATGCAGGTTTTTATAAAGTCTTCTTATGAGACAGGTTAAGAAGTGAAGTGCAGGAACATAATCTGTTTCATGATTCTGGCTGATACATCCAAAGACTGTCGTGATACTGCAAGGTCTCATGTTTGGTTGTTTATCCACTTCATCTCCTTCCTTTTCACAATTACTACTTTGCATGATGCAATCTTTAGCTATGTTTTTCTGTTCTCCTTGTGGCCTCTGGTTTTGTTCCCAAGGTGCATTTCAAGTTCTAATCTTTCTGGTGTTCTTAGATGATCAGTTGTTAATCATTTTTGATCTGTAGTCTTTTAGTAAGGTTCTTGATTTTCTACACAAATGAGAATGGCTGTGCTTTCTTTGTACACAGTCTGGAGTATAAAGTCATTCTGCAGCCGCAGTTAATGTTTCTAATTTAATGAGTTTGCCCTTTTAGGCTTTTGGTGAATTATTGATCTCAAACTTATACTAGCCTGAAATACATTGTCTTCAATTGTGAAATACAGATTTTTGAGTGTTAACTGTATAAAGACTTTTTTTTTAAGTGATTTAGTAGAAATAATTTTTACTTATTTTTTGACACTCTAGATGTCACTTGAAATACCTTTATTGGGCTGTGACAGTTTTGGTTTTTTGCTGGTTGGTTTTTTTTTTTGGTTTTTTTTTTCAAGATTCTATAAGCAAATAGGTATTTTTGACCAGTGTGTTTTGCCAGCAAATATGAAACTTACAATCAGAACTTCCTTTTTGGGTACTCATGCTCAAAGGCCTCTGAAACACCTGCACCAAAAAAAAGTAATAATGGAGTAGGAAAGCCCTAATTTCTAAAGCTTGGAAACCATAAAATGTGCAACTGATAATAAAACAGAAGTCATTTTTAAAAGAAATTGAAAATCTAGATAACTTCTTCCTTGATGAAGAAAGAGCTGCCTCCTATTCTCTTTTCTTTGAGCTTGTCACTGGAATTGCTGTGACCTCATGTGGGGAGTCAGGCTTCCCTTAATGACCTGAAATGCAGTAACTATTATCATAAATACACTTAGCCAGTCTTGGTGCGTAGGTGTTAGTCTCAAAGTAATTGTGATTTTTAACATGGAGCATCACAAATAGGTCTGCTTGTCATATTCTTTCAAAGCTGATAAATATGAAGGGAGGAAGTGAACTTACCACATAACCTTCCTTTTTTTGAGGGGGATGGTGCTTTTCTAAGAAGCTCTAGGGATTCAGTGCCAGGCCCACAGGGTCCATAGCAATGTTTAACCTAAATTGGGCAGTTCTCTTTTAAATGTTCATGTAGGTGTAGGTGCAAGACACTGGTGATAAATTTGTTATGCAGAGTATCACTACTCCCACGTAAGAACTGATCTGACGTTAGACACACAAATGCTAGATTTAAATCAGAGTTTCTGGGTCACTCTTCATTTTGGTTAGTGCCAATAACAGAAAAGGGAGAGGGAGCTAGAACTCGTTTAATAGCAGATATAATTCTGCAGCAAGATGTCAGCTTTCTAGGATGTTAAGAAATTATATTTTTATGTATTCAGAATTCCATCTTGGTTGGGCATTCAGTTCCTAATGCTAAGCTTTTAAACTTTTGTGTAAGCATTCTGAAGTGCAAGGAATAGTCCAATACATGCTGGATATTCTTAAGCAAAAGACATGTCATTCCTTAGCAGAAATAACACAAAATTCAAGTGTAACAACATTAACTTAGGTTGCATACACCTAAGCCCCAGAAGCGACAAAGAAAATCCCTGAAGTTATGTAGGTGTACTTTGTTAGTCTTTTTCTCCTCTATCCTCTTCTCTTTTTCCTCTTGCTTGCCAGTTCAGCTTATAAAACCCTTGAGAAGCAAACATGACTGGAAGTTTTTAGCAGGCTTCTGGACTTTGAGCAGAATATTTGAGCAAATAATTAACAAATGAGGGAAAAATTTTTGGATGGCTGGCCTGCTATTCTTTGTACCTCCACACAGGGGAGAAGCTGTTCTCTTTAACATATGTTCTACTTTCTCATAAAGGTTAGAGGTTCACAACCTATAACTAAATGATTTGTTTTGGCCCAGCTACATGCACTCTCTGATCCTTTTTGTCCCATCCCTTTGTAAGATGGAGAGAGCCAGGGCTAAGAAATGGGTATTGTCTCTCTCTGTCTCCAGACAAATCAGCAAAACCTTAGGTTTGTTTCCTCAGGGAATTAGTCTTGTTTTTGACTGAACTGGTCTAATAGCTTTGAACTGCAACAAGCAAATGCTTTTAACATATTAATATCAGCCTTTAAAACCCTATTGCTTTTAGCTTGTGTGTGTGCTTTCCTAAAGGTGACAGGAAGAGTCTACTAAGCTTCACTATGCTTCCGGCTTAATAGCACGTGCTGCTCCTGATTGCATGTGTGCAGTCCTCTTGGTCTCTTGGTGTTGGTTTGGCTTATTTAAAAAAAAAAAAAAAAAAAAAAAAAAAAAAAAAAAGGCGATTTTCCAAAAAAAAATTAAAGGAAGGACAGACA
>JANIJG010021695.1:0-26284 GCA_024611175.1 Megaceryle torquata
GGAGCCGTGGCTCCGCGGCCGGCCAGCACCCGCCGGAGCCATGCCCACCGGCGGGCGGTTCCCCCCCGCCCAGCTCGCCCGCCCTCCCCGGTCCCGTACGCCCCCCCCCCCCCCCCCCCCCCCCACTCCAGTCCCCTTGTGTAGGGGAATACTCTAATTCCTGTCTGATGCTCTCTATTGCCAGCTTTCTGAGTGAAGACAGTACATCCCTTCATGTTTTGGCATGTTACAGAGAGCTGACCCGGCTGCTGTCACTTTCACAAACAAGAAATACACTGTCGGGTTGGTATAAGATCAGTTTTATACAGAGAAGTAAGGATCTGATTCCTCTCAATTCAAGTGTTGACAAGGCATTTTAGGATTATAAGGATTTTTTTCTCTATCTGAAAGGGTCCTCTTCCTCAGTGGCATTGCTGCTAAATTTGTCTACACTGTTCTTTTCCACCAAATTAGTGACATTTGCAGGTTGGCTGAAATCAAGACTAATATGCCATTGGTATTTAATTCAAAATGCTCTGGGTGCCTCTCTGCTCGGTTTGCTGTGTACATGTCTGTGGGCTTCTCAATGGAGAGACATAAGAATAATTCTTTAGAAGGGATAAATCTCCTCAAATGTCTGTAGTTGAAGATGAAACTCTTGAGTTAGTGTATTTTGGGATTACAAGATTATAACCATCATTTGGCTAAAACAGTCTTCTGAAATTGGGAAAATTTACAGTCATAATATGTTTCATAACGTCTTTGGCATATAATGCATCATGGCATAGTTGTGTGGCTATCCATGACCTGTGATCATTTTGTTGAGTTTATTTGCTGCACAATGTGCTCATACAGAAACCTAAACAGAAGTGCAATGCTGATAAAACATGAACTTGTCAACAGAGCAGTAAAGTTTGCTACAGTTTTAATAAGAGCATTAGTGAAATTTTCAGTATTTAAGAAATACTTGTAATTTTTAATACCAACACTAAAGTAAAACTTTTAAGTCCTCGTTTTAATGTATGCATTTTTCAAGTAAAAAGTATGTAACAATTTCAAACACGTAGACTAGATAATTTTTTATATGGATGTTCTCAATTTGTGTTAGGCAATTGACATTTTAAATACAGGCTAGAAGAGGATTTATATCAGAGTATGAAGATAGAAATGTTAAAATACATCTTTTATTTTGACAAGTAAAAGCTCTGTTTGAAGGTCTTTGATTCACAAAGCTGGAATACATTCACAGTTTTGAAATACAATCCTCTATCATATTCACTTCTTAGACAGTTTAGTGTCTTAAAAACAAAAAAGTGCATATCATGCAGTATGCTAGCCTGATTTGCTTCATGGGCTATAAGAATAATCAGAAAAAAAACTATTAAGTAGATTTACATAAAATAGTGATAATTTTATTATCTACATTTACCTATTTGAAAAATTAATTCTGTCATTATTGTATCTAATACATAAGGTATCTAATAATAAACCCAGTCAAACGAATATTTTTTCATTCAAAGGTGCTGTCTAAATCTTTTCTATTATCCAAATACAACTGAATACTGATATTTCAAACAATTATATTTCAGTACAAGTCAGATAAATTCAGCTGATAAAGAACATTATGGTTTATAACAAAATATTTCCACTGTAGAAACCAGATTGTAGCCAACACTCAATAAGAGTCTTTTTAATGAGAAATATTAAATCACTGCATCTTCTGGAGATGCCACCTTTCCAGTGTTAACAGTATTTCAAGCCTTTTTTAAATACTGCAATTGCAGATTTTTTTTTTTTTACTCCATATTTTCAGACGTTTGTAAATCATTCAGATATATCCAATACGTAACTAAGACTATGTATAAAATACATAGAAACTAAGAACGTACGAGCAGTCTGGTGTTTTTTTTCTCCTCCTCTGCTGGAAGTAAACACCTTTTCTCTCAAATGACTGAGTATCTGTGTCATTCTGCCACATTCAAAAGTGGAGTGTCGTTCTTTATTACACACCAGGACAACTCCTTGAGTACCAATGGTGTGAGTTTTGTACTGTAAGCACTAGCTAGCAGATCTTTGGGGCCTTTGAATTTAATTTGTATTCATTCTTAGTGCCTTTGGATTTCATTTGCTGTATTCTCTAATGGACAACAAAATCACGTAATAGATAGTTAAAAATTTCTCATAAAATTCTGCTGATAATGCTTATAACAGGGTCCCAAAGCTACAAATTCGATTAAAAACATACTGAAACCAGAGGCCAAGCTGCAAAGTTCCTGTGACTGATGTCTGAACAAGACACAGCAATACAGTATTTTGTGATGACAGCATGTAATAAGAAAAATGGATACAACAGAGCAGAAGTCTATCCAAGGAATCTGTATTCCCAAAACAAAGTCACTATATACTATTTTATCTGTATTCCTGTCAATGTCACCCTGTAATTACCAACATTCTCAGTTGCCCATGATAGAGGATCTTTAACCAAACATATATAAATAATAATCGGGGAATCTACCCATGTAAAATTTCCAATACAATTTTCTGTAGGAGGTTTCAGAAATTATCTGTCAAAAATCTTTGTGGTTTCCAACCCTTAACTTGAACTATCAAGTTATCATGCAAACATGCACCCAAATCACCGGCAGATAAACTAGTGAAATCTCTCTCTCCTGTTCTCTGTCCTCCTGGAATCATCCATGGACAAAATTAAAAGTACAGACTCTACAAAAATAGAGCAATGAAAGGACGTCCCCACTTCACATATAGAAGACAAAAGGTGAGCTTTGCCACACTGATCCCTCTTTTAAGTCAAAATTAAAGCGATTTTTTTAAGACTCAATATCTTTTTAAGTTGCAAACTGAATAAGAAGGTCATTCATAGCCCCAGTAGCAATATCTCTTATCCCTGTACAATCAGAAACAACAACCTTTTTTTTACTGCAACATTGTATGAGGATTGAAGCTTTAGCTAAGCTCATATAAAGAATCTATTGAGCTGATAAAAATATCTTCAGGTTTAGGAATGAAATCAAACAAAATATAAGCTTGTACACAGAGAGGTTCATCTACCTACAGACATACTGTAAGGTAGAGAGAAGGCATGTGGGCTCAAACTTGCTGAAGTACTTGTTGCCATGCTGGAATTGGCTGTCAGAGGTGGTGTTTTAGGAAGGGCTGTTACCCCACAGCTGTGGCCTGAATAGGAATATCAGATGTCACATTGATACCATGGCAGAGTAGAAGTCAGGCAAAGAAGCAGGAGGAATTAACTGTACTGTGAATATACAGAGGCTTCACTTCTGGGAGACAAGATGGTGATGGTAGGTTATTTCTGCAGACACTGGAGGAGGGAAAATTCCCATGTGCTTTCAGGATGATGATTGAATGTAGACCTTTATTAAAACACTGGAGCTAGATGCTGTGCTGGTCCATACACAGATGTGCCTCAGTGTTATTTCTTGGGTAAATTCCATACCAAATTTAAAGTTTCTGGGGGTATACATGACAAATAAGTATTTTTAAATTTTTTTTGGGTTTGCTATGCAGTTACACAGGAGTCAAGGTGACCCACACATGTACAGTAAAACTCCTCACAGCACTGCAACACATGCGGCTTTTGGCATGGTCCAATTGCACAGCCACTAAGTACTAGCATTACCTTTCTCAGTAGATGATAAGTAAAGGTCTTAGGACATAAGGAGCACCTTTCTTTTTGGGTTAATATTTTTTCTATCTTGCTATCTAATATTCCATATAGTCATCATCTCTATCTCTTAGGATGTGTTTCCCCACTTTCTTTTTCAGTAAATCTAGTTTAGGTTGTTAACCTGATTCTCATGCAATAGATATCCTGATGGGACTGAAACAGCTCCCTGTCTTCCCCCTTTGATGACTGAGCCTATGTAATGGCCACTTACATTACACAGAACAGGACAGCCTTCTACAACAGCTCATGGGCTGTATATAGGAATAACAAGAACTTTTTTATATTTCCTTGTATTTCAGTGAGGATCCTAATATTACCAGAAACACAGTAGTTCAGATAGGTCACTGTTTCTTTAGGAGTTAACCAAGTCTTTCTGGAATGGATAAAAACTTTATCACATAATAAAAGAGCAAAATATAAATAGCCTTATCTTATTCTTGGCTAGACACTTCCTTCAAGTATCTGCTCGTATTACTATTCTAAATAGAGGAACAAAACAAAGCAGTCTACATGAACAATCTACTAGAAACACTGCAATTAAAAATATGACCAGGAATAACCCTGCATTTGAAAAATAACTGTGAAGTTTGCCTTATTAGAATCAAATGTCTTGGCCACAACCACTAAACAAGATCCTGGATTTTCATAATAAAATTTCTATTCCATTAAAAATATTTTCCACATTCAAAACAATTTATTTGCAGCAACCATATTTCAGTAAGTCTCTTAATAAAAGAAAATGCAAGAATCAATTAAAAGCTAAGAAATAAGAGGAAAGAAGAAAATAAGATTAAATGTTATCAGACACACTCCACTGTTAAGACTTTTCTTCTATGTAATTAATAAACTCATTTAATCGAAACATCGTGCATCCTGCCACATGTTGTTCCTTAACCAGTCAACACATCTGGACTGTGCTTGCAAGATAAAATAATTCTTGGGGACCATGGATTTTACAGTGAGATTAAAATGACATACATTTTTAAGTGAGGAACAATATAAAGAATTGGGAATTAGCAATGACGACTTTAATAGCATGGCTATATGATGTGTTTACATTGCACAGGAGTATTATGAAACATTTAGATAAATGTTCATGTTCTCACTTTTTATACTTTGTCAGATTATATATAAAAATCCAATTCTTAGAAAATTTATCATAAAACCTTACAATCAATGACAAGCAGTTTTGTAAGTGGCTCAGTAATTGCATTAGTCTCTGTCAAATATAACTTCCCAATTAGTGGTGGTTCAATCTGATAAACTATGGAAGCAAGGTAGATCAAATATTTTGGTTCAGCTTATTTTAAATAGAGCACCAATTGGAAAAACAAAACAAAAACCACAAACAAGTTGCAGGATTACACTCCAGTAACTACCATGTCTGAAGAACAAAAGGACTGGATTTTATTTATTTATTTAAATTTTGTAACACTTTTTACTAATTACAGTATGTTTTCATCATTCATATCAGAAATGTGCACCCTTTTCTTGGTGCAGAGCTACCTCAAAACAAACATGCTGCCAACATACGTCCTGTAGCATGACTTGAAACTGCATGATCATGAAGAGGACTAATAGGAGTCTCCTCTGCTCCTCCCCTCACGCCTTGAGCATGTAACTACCATTCACAATGTTGGGATATGTGCACAAGCTTTGAAGTGGGAAAACATGTTTCTGCCTTTGATATTCCACATAACACAGCCGGTCTACTAAATGTTGTTGTTTAATGATAAGCCATCTATCAGAAAGCTCTCTTACATTCACCATGTGAAGACAGGTTATTTAAATAAGTGCAACTCTCACATGTTAACTTTGGGAGGGAAGGGCTTGGTGTTCAATACTAAATTTACTACAGAAAATCAGTGGTCTATTTTCTTCCTGTCTTAAACAAACTTTTAGGTTGTCTAGACATGTTATGGATTTCACTGTCTGGTTTCACCAAATACCATCTTCTGTAACTATAAATAAACCTTTCTCCAAGAAATCCCCTCTGAAACTATGTTTAAAACAACCTTTCAATTGATAACTAACCAGCCAGCAGCAAACTCTGTGTTGACCCAAAACAGCTGACTGAAGTAGATGTGAAAGTTAGAGAGAAATCCCAAGGAATAAAAATGGAATGTAGCAAAAGGGAGCATGATTTGTGTCTACATAAAGGCAACAAACCAGAAGATGTAATCTTGTTGTCCTGCAGTTGTACAATGCTCAGAGAGCACGTCTTTTGTCATGTAAGAGGAGAAGGGAGGCCCTAGATTTGCTTTCAGCTTACACTATTGTAAAGGCGGATAGGAACAGCTAAATACACTTTGCAAATTTTGAAGTATCTGAGTATGTCCTGAGGGTTTCTAATTTTGCCTAGTAATTTTATGATAAACTGTAGAGTCTTTTATCTGTGCTTTGTGTTCAGTGAAGTCACATCAAAGGGCAGAACAGATCATTACATCCATTTGGAAGCTATGCAACGTATGCCTGCGCAAAAGGTACTACAGCACTGCTAAACACCCTCTCCTCAACCCCCCATCATTAAGAGGAAAACTTACATACACATAAAATTAAGCTTCAGGAAATGCACAGGCAGCCCTTGCTCCCCTTCCTTGTCTCTAATTACTCAAAGTCTGCAGCCTCTAGAAGCTCTCACACCAATCACCATAGTTTGTGCTCCCAGCCTCTTCAGCTCTGGGCTATGGTAAGCAACAAGTTGTAACTGTGAGACTTACACCATTGATAAGCTGACTGATCACTTTTGTACTGCATCTAGACTCACGCTGAAGTCACTAAACTCACAAGGTCCTTCCTGGAAGTGTATGCAACTCCACAGGAGAGAAGGATGAAAATTTTGGTAGAAATCCCTCAGGAATAAGTTAACAAGAAAGGGGTAGAGTTGATATGATGCCATTTTCCATGTTCTAATGAGGTTCTTTGTTTAGTGCTAGGAAAAAAAGATGACTGGTTTTCATAGGAGAATATGTCTCTTAATTAGCACTGAATAGCCTCCACTGAAGGGGTGGAACAAGGGGGATATTGTAACCTCTGGAGACCTTCAAATTCTAAGCACTCCTCCTGGCATAGAAGAATCAAACACATATAGATTTACATATTTAAATTACAAGTAAAACTGTGCTAGTTCATAGAAAAGCTTTTAGTGAACAAAAATCAAAAATTCAGTTAAATAAAAGAATTTTCTTAATCTCTTGGTTGTGCAGGTTACATTCCAGTTTCATACAAGATTCAAAAGTAGCGTTCTGAGAAGCAGATGGCAGAAATGATGTCTCAAAGACGGATTGTGTTATTTACCTGAGGGAAGAATTAACTCCACATCCATTTAATCAACTGAAATATTGATGCTAAAACAAAAAAAAACCCCAAAACTTAAAAGTGTTGTTTTTCACAAGGCCTGCATGCATTTTTGTTTTTACAGCTTTCTGATGTACTCAAAAGAATTTGGAGAATTTCCAACAAGCTTTATTTTTCAATCTGATTATGAAATAAAATACAAGGAGTATAATGTTCATCACTTAAGGGCTAAGCTCAAACAGACCATTCCGTGAACAACAGCTACAGTATCAGAGCAAAGATGGTGTTTGAAATGATGTTTACTGGTGCAAAGGAAACTACAACACAATCTCTCTTCAGAACCACACACAGGATGTAGGTATTGGAGGTTGTAAATGGTGCTTTTTAGTAATAAATGCAAAGGAAAACCAGATACTACTTGACCATCTTTTCTACCAGCCCACTGTCATCATTGCTGAATCATTGACACCAACTACAAAGTTGAGACTTAATTCTGGGGAATATGAACACAAAACTCAATCTCATTAATAAGTTAAACAGGGATGTCCTCACTACAAGTATATAATTCTCTACCTGTAATCCATTCCACCCCTAGAGTCATGAGTTCAGGAGTCCATCTACCTATTCAGGTTCCTTGGTGGTTTCCATCTCCAAATTAATAATAAAGCTTGGTCTTTGTCAGCCTATGTCTGATAGATCAGATTTATTTAAAATTTCAAATATTTCATATCTCCTCGAGTTATACTTCTCTATAACTGTAGCTATACACACAGAGTATACAGATTCAGAACATATGAATATTTCCCAATATACTCATTGTTACAGTTTAGGGTCAGGGCGGCCCCTTAGACATATAACAGACACTCTCTGTTAATCCCCATCCCTCTCCAAAAGGGAAGAGAAAGGGAATAAGAGAGAGAGACTTGGCGATTAGAAAAGGAAACTAGAACAGTTTTAATGAAAATGAAAATAATAATAATGGAATATATACAATATATGCAAACCCAGTATTGAACCAAACCTGATGGTAATTACATCACCATCACTGCTGATGCTGTGGAACAGGCACCGTCAGAGTCCCAGACTGGGCCTAGCAGCAAATGGGAGCTGTGTTCAGGAACTGGATTCTGATACTGGATTCAGGAACACCCAGGTGGGATCAAAGGCAGAACAGATAGAGTCCTCCTCAGATGTTCTGAGGAAGAACCCAGAAGATGACCTGAGCCAAGCTGAACAAAGCCAGCAAAACAGGCCAATAGAGCAAAGAGAGGAGAGACAGACCCTCCTGATCCCTCAGCTTTATACCAAATATGACATATATGGGACGGAATACCTTGTTGGTCAGTTTAGGGTCATCTGTCCTGTCCGCTCCTCCCTGCAGGTGCAGCCTTTTACTTTCTGCACCCCTCCAATGTGGTACACAAGATTCAGCAGACCTTGGTCTGCATACCGATCCATGCTACTAACATTAAACATGGGCTGTTATCACTGCCAGCAGCAGACACTGCCTGTGAAAACAGGCTGCTAACTTCAGACAGTGCAGTGAGTTAGAAGAACTGAGCTGAAGAGCAAAATCACTGAACAGAATTAGTTCTGTTCTCACTCAAACCAGGACACTCATCCTGTTAAGAAGTGTCATAAGATAAAGGGCCATTGAACATTTTTATATTATTTCATCTCCATCTAAAAACATATTAATTTATGTAGATCTAAAGGATACTTAACATTACAATAACAGAAAATAATTTGTTATGAAGATTTTTTCCTTATTTCCATTTTTAGAGAGGGGGGAAAATGTTTCCTCTCTATTAGGTGAATTCTGAACATTATCTGAACATCATCATATCTGAACATCTCATATTTATATTGAGGAAAAAGTTTGACAATTCAGGATTTTAGAACTTTTCTCAGGAAGAAAATTTTGATACATTTTATGTTAATAAGTTATTGAAGTGAATTTTTAGCAACAGTAGAAATTATATTTGAAATTTGAATACAAGTAAAAATGAAATGATGACATAAATATGAAAAAAATACTGACTCACTGTTAAAATTTTTTTTCTAACTGAAAACAGTTCCATTCTTTCCTATACAGCTGCATTGTCTTTTTGCTTTCCTGTATAGTATTTTTACATTCCACATCTTCTAATCATTAAGGGAGTTATTGATTTCAAGAATAAGGTGGATGATTGTCACTATTCACCCTTTTTTTTTGAACACACAGTATTCCATAAGCAGTTTACCCACATAATATGCTATACCTAATAGTCTTTCATAAGCAAGACTTTTAAAAAGTGTTGAAGTCTTCCAGAGATAGAGAAAATTTAATACATCTCTAAGTAAAGTCCCTCAGTGTTTACATAATAAAAATTAGGTAGGGTCAATTTCTGATATAAGGTATTACATTACTATGATAATAGCAATCTAAAGAATTAAAAATTATTATTCCAATGTAGATATAGAATATCTATGCAATTAGAAAAAAATATATATATACTAAAGCTGATTAAAATAGAATACACCAAAATAAAACTTAGTAACTTACTATAATCAACTGTCACTTCTCTACAATTCTCTCTTTGAATACTAAGATAAAAATTAGAGAGGTTTTGAGAATTAAGAATGAACTATGACCAGAAGTGTTTGATAAATGTTTCAAAAAGTTTCAGGAAATGGTATGACATTTCCCCTAAATGCCAAATAAAACCAATTATGACTACATATACCCAGAAAGTAAGGCATGTAGTCAAGCCAACAACAACTACAATAATAAATGAGCTCTTTTAAAATAGAAACAACTTAAACCGTGAGCTTTTTTGGCATTGAGCACATGAGAAAAAAAATTAAGCTTCAGCCATGCTAGCAGTGTTAAGTTTTCACAATTTCAAAATGTAGTCATCAGTTCTGCTGAAAAACAGCCACCAAATCAGGCTGTGCAGAACAGCGCCTTTGTTGCACTTGGTATGCACTGACAAAAGACTAATTCTTTGCATTGTTAGGAGGACTGACTGCTTCAGAACAAACCACCACTATTCAAACTTGTCAGAACAAGCTTCAAGAAAACTAGATAAGAGCACTTGAGTGATCTGTACACAGAGGCAATTGAACTGGAAGTGAAGTTACATACATGAACGATCTATTGTGTGGTGCAGCTTTAATTGTTAGAAACAATTCCTCAGTCTTGTTTGTAGCAATGATATTCTGTTTACTATAGGTCTTATTTGATGGATGTTTCAGGGCATACAGTTTGCATGCTAGCGGTCTTTAATAAATAGTCTGTTGGCATCATGTGATGACAGGCTCTTCACATGGTATAGAAATAATTAATTTCCAAAATACGAAGGCTTGTTTGAATTAAATTTAATTTTAAATGCAGTAATTTATGATTTTAAATAATTATGCCACACAATAATCCCTGTACAACACATGATATTCAGGAATGGCTACAGATGGAGCCTTCCTGTACAAAAAATAGATCACTATGACCTGCACCTGTTTCTACCAGCTGGATGATCTTGCACTGTAATTCTTATGTTGCATTAATAATTATCAGATTACTATTTAACTGTTCTTACCCAACAGTTGGTATAAACTGGGGCATGTACATCCCTTGAGATTTGAGCCAGCAGCAACCTGAGCACGTGCTGCTACATGCATACTTGTAGTCTCACTGGAATATCAAACAAATTTTAAGCATAAAAGATGAAGGTATGTTCATATAATAAGGAACCTCATTTGTACCTCTGAAGCTCTGGCTGGAAGAGGTTTTCAAGGAAAACTAAGTTCTCAAAGTCTAAGCTAAAGGAAGTGACTCAGAAAGAAGGGAAATGAGAGAAGTGTATTCATGTTGATGCCATGAATCTAGATTAGAAATTAAGAATTAGAAATAAAGCATAATGACATGCAAACAATCAGGCAAAAGTATCATCCCAGATAAGTGCAAGTGAAAATGAACATCCAAGATCAGATAAATAGAACTGGTCTTTTGGCAGACAACTTTCTAGTAAAAGGACTCCAAAATTCACACAGTCAGATATACTAATACTAAATATATACATACATACTCCTTCTAGTATTTTCCACAGTTTATTCACTTCAGTAAAAATAATGGGTGTCCAGTCCCATACAACATTTTCTAGTATTATATCATTACTATTTCTTACTTTTCATCAAGTACTAGGCTTAACTAGTTTTATATTACGTGAATATATCTCACTCTGATTCATATTTATCTGAATAACACATATATTTTCTACTCTCTGGGTACTAACACTTACAATTGGATCAAAGAAGAGATTTCAAAGTACTTCAGTGCATCAGATCTTCCATACCAATAATCACTTCATACTTATTTTTTATGCTTGGAAAAAGACTAGAAATGTCACTTAACCATCTGAAATATTATGCCAGTAAACTTCTGTAAATAAATGCATAAAACTGTATGATGGCCAAATGGGCAAAGAGTCCTGCAAACAGAAGGGTGAAATAGTCAGATCTGCAGTAAAGTACACTCCGTGTTTGATGTTTTTATCCCAGCCTAAGGAGATAATGACAGACACTTTCAGGAAGGTTTGTTGTGCTTCTTCTTAAGGAATTACCATTTTAGCTACGAAAGAGTATTTCTTAGTAATTTTCTTATATGTTAGATTGATGACACAAATTCTGGAAGAACAGCATGATTAGGCAAATACAAGTTTTTCTCATTATAGCCATTTTCACAGCACTGTAGATGAATCATTAGATTTTTAAGGATACATAATACTCTTCATATGTAGAATTCTACATTCATAGGTGAGGTATACTTTACTGAGATACAACTGCAATAATAAAAAGTGAGGCAGGAGTATTTATCTTAAGTTTAAGGAGAATTTTAATCCAAATTTAATATTAATGTGATTAAAGTTTGGGGTTTTTTCAACTCTTATCTTATTTTTCATGCCAATTTCCTTTTGTGATTTTAATTTGCTTTTATTGTGAGAACATCGTAACTGACAGCTTATTTGTGAATTAGGTCCTACATACTGTTTGCGACAGCTGTAGGCTTGAATCATTCCCTCTGTAAGCAAAACACAAATTTCCTAGACATGCATCAAACTGCGTTCAACCTAAATGTGAGTGAGATGACTGTTAAAACTATAGCCCTCAAGCCTTCAGCAAGCATAAAGGCCTGTCATGTGAAATTCAACGTGGATCTTAATGTGTGGTATTCTGTTGAGCTACTGTACTTGATTCTAAACTAAATTTAGGTATTGGAGAATAAAATTATAGACACAAATCCTTAAGGGAAAAATAGAGAACATGAGAATAATACAATTTCTTAATGTAGTGTAGTGAAACACTTTTCCATAGAAAGATTTGTATGTTTTTTTCATAAAAGTCTATGGTCAAATTTATTCCTGATATTATTTAACTGATCTCATTCTTTCCGCTTCTATAATCTTAATTGACATTACTAGTATTTACCACCTTTGAAAAAAATGGTGTCTTTGTTCATAGTGAAATGGATAGGATTAGACAAGTTGGAAAAAAAAAAAACAAAACCCTAGATGATTTTAGTCAGAGTGGACAAAAACCTCGGGGATCAAATAGTCTACTGTAAAGCTGACTGTAAAAGTCTTCATGCACAAGAAAGCCAAGCAAACTTTCTGAAGAAAGCTTGAGGGTTTCCAGAGCATCACTCAAACCTAAAATACAGTATACAAACTTAAGATATGGTACAAACTTCCATTGTTTTATGGCTTTATTAAAGTGCACAAAAGCTTTGTAAAAGTTTATTGAGGCTGTAAAAGGCATCAGTGCTTTTATATCAAAGCTTCTTCATGCCTTCCAATAAAGGGAGAGAAGTTATGTCCTTTAATACGACTCCCAGAGAGCTGATAGACTTTTTCTTTAAATTAGCCGCTGCTGTTAGGTGATGGACAGAACTACGTGCTACTTAGTTTTCCAGTACTCTTAGCTTTCACAACTCTGATTCATGGACTCAGAGCCATTATAATTTAAGATCTGGATGCTCTGCAGCTCCCTCAAAGGTTGTGGGGGAAACACAATTAAAAATCCTACAAACATTTTAAGTATATTCCATGTTTGTTTGGTATTTATGTGCTTTTACAATTTTTAAGACTAATCTAATACTATCATTTACACTACACCTATAGTTACTAAATGTATTAATAATTCTAGAGAATTTTTTTCATCCCAGTAAGTTTAAGAGACATGAGGATACCTGGCAGCATAGCAAAGGGACCAGGGATAAATAAAACAACATATAAGAAGCAGAGAAAGTGAAGTATAATAGGAGATAAGGGCAGAAGGAGGTTAGTGATGTGGGACGTAAATCCACTGGATTTACAGGGTCCATAAAAGTGAACTTTGCTCTTCAAAGAAGAACTTGTTTGGGTAAACTACTTTCTGGATGGCATAGCTTCAAATAAGGCAACATGTATAAATCGTATAAAATGCACTGAACCACACTAGATCTGTGCTAGCTATAACTGCCCTCCAAAGCTATTTCTGTCAAAGCTCAATATTCACTATCTTTATAATGGGAAGCACTCTCAGAATATTCTACAACTAGAGTAGGGTGATATTCAAATCCAGTTCCTTTCAAATTCTAGCATTTGGTCTTTGATGCTAGAGTGCGAGAGCCAAAATCAAAGATGGAGAGAACTTCTCACACTGGGAAAGTGTGGATTCAGAGCTGACCTTTTAGAGTCTTGGGCTTCTGTAGCTTGTGAGCTAGTGTGTAGAGGACATAATGCTATTTAAGAAAAGGATCACAGAATGGTACTACTGCTCTTTTCCAGTGCCTTTGAAAAGTTAATTGCTTAAGATACTGATTAATAATAATAAATCTATCTCAATGTAAATTTGTTGAGTTACATAGCAATTCATATGGGATCTAAGAGGATTAAAGCCTGGGAACATCCACAGTG
Organism: Megaceryle torquata; assembly: GCA_024611175.1. Lineage (NCBI taxonomy): Eukaryota > Metazoa > Chordata > Aves > Coraciiformes > Cerylidae > Megaceryle > Megaceryle torquata. Next base: position 13,915 of record JANIJG010021695.1, read on the forward strand.
AAATACAGACCCGAACCAATTTGAATAAAAAAGTAACTATTTTATCTAGCAGCTCCATCACCTTCTGTCCAGCAGCTGCATTAGAAATGTTTCCCCTTCACACTTCTAAGGGATGCTGTATCCCCTTCAGGCCCACAGAACATTACTAGTAAGTTACTCTGATTCAAAGTTTCCAGGCTGACAAATCACGTTCACTCTCCAAGTATACCCATGGAAACTCCTGTCTCAGTCTTCTGCTTAAAAATACACCAATGCTATGGTTTATATAAGACTGGGATTAAGAAAGCTGTATAAAACAGCAACACATCCATCAGAAACTGAAATTAAGCCTCTTTGAACGTCTTAAGCAAAATGGAAGTGGGTCACTCAATTATCTATGCTTAAAATTAGGCATTTAACTTATTTCAGCTTATATCAAATTCTTTAAATCATTCATGGGAATTCACTGATTATTCAAGTTAAATAACTGATGTAATGAGAACTAGGTATCTAGAGACAGACATGTAGCAAACATATTGTTCAATAAGCACGTTTTATTTTAACAAAGATGTATCAAACTTTTTAAGGCTAAGCTTAAATTACCTGTGTTTTGAGGAGAAAGGAAAAACCTAACATGTTTTTCTTTTGCTCAAGCCTATGAAGGAAACAGCAAGAGTCAAACAATGGGATCTGTAAGGATAGCTGGGCTGTGCAGTCTTGCTCTTGTTTTTTCTGTGTTAAGGTGTAACAGAGAAATAGGAATTAAAATGTCAGGTACAAAAAGGTGATCAACTTCAGTTTTAATGCTACAAAGGTGATGTTAATAGGGGCCCAATGTATAACCTTACCATATGTTTCCTTAAAGTTCAGAGCAGCTTAGAAAGACCAAAGACAGGCTAATAGATACTATTTTCAATGAAGTAAAGTATCAGTTACAACGAGCCAGTATTTTTACCATATGTATGATTACCAACCACCTCAATAATTGATTTAGTGAAACATCATTTATTCAGAAATAGGCCACTCAAAAAGATTTACAAAGGAAAATACTTAATAGTTAAATAACTCAATTTTTCAGTAAACATTTATTTTTAGCTTTTTCTTACAAGAGTATTTTGGGAAATGCTTAATGAGGAGACTGTCCTAATGGCACAAATGTTCTTGAATTTGGTTTTTTGTTTCATTCAACCATAACAGAAGTCAGCTGCTGATGTTAGATGTGGATTAGTTTTCATCTTTACCAAAATACAAAAGTACTCTCTCTACATTTCTTTCTAGTCCCACAGCTCATGGTCACAGTGACAAAAATCCAGAGAGCCTCACGTGACTGACCTAACTGCTAGGTGGGAAAGAGTACAGAGCACACAAGATGTAGCTGTCTACAGACATGAAGCATTTCTACAAAACCACACAGTGTTTTAGTATACCCTGTGAGGGTGGTGACAAGAAGGTTCAAAAGGACATTAATATTAAGCTTGTATTCCAATGGACATTTGTATTAAGCTTCTGTCCCCCCTTGCTTCAACAATCTCCCCAATTGCTGCAGGATCTAGCAGACTGTCTTTCTGTCACCTGCTCTCCCCCACATTCCCCAAAGTGACAAATTAGGTAACTTCTGGGTTATTTTTCTGAGGAAATGTAGTTGTAGACAGAAATAGGAACAGAATGCTTTGGCTGATATAAAAATCTCTGAAGCTTGTGTGATGCTTGGCTCAAGCACTTACAGATTGGCAGATTGCAGCTGGGAAAGCATTTCCCCACAGGGCTGCCTGGCAGAAGTGCTTGAGCTGTGGGTCTCCACTGCTAGCATAGACCCTGCCTTGCATCTGAGGCTCCCATGGAAATTTCCCTTAGCAAGTTCCCTGCTACTGAAGTATCCTATGATATCAATAAAGCTTTTGAGGTCATCTGCTTCCTTCCTGTGGCATACTGTAATTGTGACCATAGATGTTTTATCATGGGTTAAGCTTGGTAGAGGGTATTAGAAATGCTGTGCAGCCTTGGTAGGAGGAGCAACAGATGTACCCTGGGCCTGCCTGGATTAATTGCTTGTTACACAATTGTCAGTCTGACAGATCAGGATTCTCATGCCCAGGATTATAACCTGTAAATCATGAACCCAATCTAGTTACAAGAAAAAAAAATATATATTTTGTGGGTTTTGTTTGTTCTGGGGTTTTTTTTTTGGGGGGGTGCTTTGTGGTTTTGTTCTCTCTGTACAGTACCTTTCATAACATTACACATATAACTTAGAGAATGCCCAGAAACTGAAGATGGAATCCCATTATATAAATTATTCATTCTCTGCCAAGGAAGAACCTGTAATGTAAGTTTTGAATAGATGAAAAGTTAAAAAGGTTTTAAAATTAGAAAAGTTTAGTCATTCAAAAGGTTTTAAATACTTATAAATGTATGACAGAAATAAAGCTTTCCCTAGCTTCTCAGCAAGATAAACCATATGGATATTAAAGCCCTATTCTAGTCTCTCTGTTTATGTTTCTGTCTCAGACTGTTTTCTTTTGCTAAAATACAGCTTTTACTCAGAATAACTAGCACTAGTTTTTCTTCTTTTTCTCATAACAATATAGATGAAATATTTGTATGGAATAGGTTTATGCTGCCTGATAAAAGAAAGGGTAGTTTGAACATAGCACCCAAATACAGGAGATAGAAAAAATACAAACTAGATTGCAGATTTTCCTATCTGTGATTAAAAGGCACACATTATTGGTATATCGGGCATACAGTTTCCTGTTTCTTTCATTTCAGAGAACAAAAGGTTGACATACATATTTGTATCTATAATAAAAACACAATGTAAGTCATCTTCTATTATTAAGTCACATGACAGTATAATGACAAAAAAAACCCCAACACATTTCAATAGTCAGTCACAAGAAATACCAGTTTGACACTTTCTTTTCTACTTGCATTCTTTGTGTACATATCCATAATTTTTACTCTATCTTTATAACATGCATTTCTGCATTGCAAAGATTATTTCCTTAATAAAATTCAAATATCTATCCAGTGAATAATAATATTGTATGTTCGCACAACTTGCAAACACAGTGGTACTTTGCTTCATAACTACTATAGCCCAATATGCTCTCATTCCCTCATTTTCACTGCAAGGAAAACAAGTTTGATCTACCTGTCTAGTTTGATCTATACAAAATAGAATGAGCCCCCTCCCTTGACACCCTGTAAAACCTGGGAAATAAAGGATGAGAGAAGAGCTGGCAATGTTGCACATTTCTCCCATTAAATATTTCACATTTTGGTAAAGGTGAGACTGCATGACTGCCCCTCTGCCTCTGTGTTTAATCATCACTGAGCAAAGTACAAGGTGCACTCTCTCAACCATTACAGTAGGTGACCACCTAGCATCTTCCCATACCCTACATCCTTCTGCTCTAACCAGGAATTGAAACTTTTCCTTTATTCAGTTTGTGCAGGAAGATACCAACGTTTCTTTCTGTCCCTGCTCCTGCCCCCGCCCCCCAACTCTTTACTATTCCATTTAGAATAGCAGCACAGAGACTATATCTCTGATATTAATTACACAGTATAATTTAATGCCCTTCCCAGATTTGTGACATGACTGTTATAATGAATTTTATGTTTTCAGTCTTGTGAAGACTGAAGAGAACTGTGGATTGGGTCAAAGAAAAAGTTTGGTTTAGATAACTTCTATCATTACTTCCCAGCATCCATGAGCATTCTCAAATGCATCCATCAAATTCCCTTGAACTGAGGATTCTCCATGCAAATGCAATGGTTAAAACACATAAGAGATGTTTGACAACTGTTAGAAAAGACAGCAAGTCTCTTTTCTCAGTTTTCCTTTTCAGGCAACTTAGAATTCAAATGTGCTTTCCATATTCACTTATTTAAAAACAGAGGATCTAGCAAAAGGAAACAATGCATTAGGAAGAGGCACAGTTCTACATCATCGGGTATCAGCTGAGACTTCATTTACCATACTGAACTAGTTTCACACAGTAGGACAACCTTATGACCAGAGAAGACAAAACAAAATCCCTTGTGGGGTTGTAGCACTGATCAAGGGAACTTCTTTTGCCAGAAAAGACAGTTTCATCATGCAGTTACAGGTTTTCTGACGGGAAAGAAAATTATGTTGGACAAACAATTCTGCTAGAATTTCATATACCCCATTGTTATGACAAGGACTTTCATTTATTTGGTACTATACCATAGCATAGCTATACATAACAAAAGAAAATATTATGGGGTATACGTATATTCTAGTACTGAAGGGAAATGACATGTTTACATGAAATGCCTTTCAAGTTAAATATATATATTGATTCCACTTTGATAAACTAATGCTATAAATTATCATTTTATTTTAAAATGTCTTTCAGTCCTTTGTCTTAAAATGCTAGATTTAAACAGATCCAGACACAAAGACCCACAAAAATCTAAGTGATCTCAAGCTTTGTGACAGAATCCTCCTTCACAGCATTCCTATGGTAGAAAACAGATACACGTTGAGGGTTTATCATTTCAAACCACTTCAACCTTTGATGTAAATTTTAGTTAATAATCAGTTAAGCTACTAAATCTTTTGAGGTAGGCAGACACTATACCCAATAGAGGAAACTTCCACTTTCTAATCTTAACAGAAACACTACCCTGTTCTACAAAGTAAAACCCATAAAAAGAAATGTACATATTTTATTTTAGGTCCCATATTTTTTTCTGTAACTCTATCATGACAATAATCTCTGTTTTTCTCTCATCATAGCATATTATGGTCCTAGCACCTGAAAAAAAGGGAAATGCAGAACACACATGTGAAATAAAAGAAAACACATATGTTTTAGTTTAAGCCAATCTCAAGATGTTAAACCCCAGACCTGCTTAATAGAAGAGCAAATCAGATATTAGCACCGTATGATAACTATTCAGTTTAGGACTAGACCATAAATTGTAACATGGTGTTTTTCCTAGATAATGCATCCTAATTGGGTTCCATCTTACTTCTGACACTGTCTCATCAACATTTATTCAGTTACATTCACCATACCAGTAAGAACTGCATCTGTGTTTTTGTGAGCCGTCTGCTCCCTCATTTTATCCAATGCTGAGTGAGATCATTGTTCTCATTTGTTGAGAGTCAAGCAGTGAGCTCTTGACCTTAAATATTCATTGGGCTACAGAAGTTAATTCTATAGACACCATTAGCCTGGGTTTTCAATTATGAGGTGGAAGGTTGAAGTATTTGACTATTCCCTAGGAAAAAAAGAAAATGTTTTATCTTTGCCCTATCTATTCTTCTTCTACTTTACTACATCTGAAGAATGAAACTTCAGCATTTTTCATACCTTCTCTTACCATATGGCTATCCACCCACATAAAAGAAAAATATTTACCCCTATTACTGAAATTCCTCAGATAGCTTTTTATAATTCTAGTTTGAACTGTAAACTGACTAGATCAGTACTATATGCTCTTCAGACCACCTTCCCCTCAGCCAAGATTTGAGTGAATTACAAGAATTAATCTTGAAAAAATAGTGAAACAATACATACATATGTATCCCCTAAGAACATATACTGAAGTAACCAATATACATTATTAATTAGAATGACATAATTTGCAAGAAATATCCTTAAGCATTTCTCTATTATAGTCAAGAGAGCAAAGGAAACAATGGAACTACATGAGGTCTAAAATTTACCCCTAACTAGGTCCTGTTGAGTATGTCTGTCAGGAAACTAGGAATTACCAAGTTTACAGCATTTTTTTAATATTTCATAATTTGTTTTTATTACACATGAAAATAAAAAAAAATACTTTTAACAAATTAAAAATACAGGAAGATTAAGAGAAGTGGTTCACTTATTTTCTGGATCAAAGCTTGGACCTTAACTTGTATTAAACATGCCAGGTAAATAATGCAAATACTTGAGTCTTCTGAGGTCCTCCCTTCCCCCTCTTCTCCTTATTTCCAGCATAACTTTCACCAAAGTCAAGAGCTTCCATCAAGGAGCTGTGTTTTCAAGTAACCAAGACTTTTGGATAGGGGTATGTTCAGTTAAAATACTCCTGATATATAATGTTTTAATTTGGAAAGGAGCTCTGAAGATTGTCTGATCCAACTCCTTGCTCAAAGCAGGGCTAACTAACAGCAGCTTGCTATATCACTGGTTTAAAAATAGATGCTGATAAACTTTTTTACAAACTTTTCCCATCCTTAGCTATGCCTGATAATTGTGTACATTTCCTTGCAAGTGTAACAATTAGAAACACTGTGGTGACTAAGAGATAATTTCAAGCTAACACCTATGTAATTTGTATCTATCAGATACTGTTTTTTCCTAAAATGTGTAAGCTAAAAGTAGATTGTCCATAGATCTAACATGCACAGAAACACACACTAGCTAAGCATTTACAGAAAAATCAAACTCTATTTGTACCAATGAAAAATCAGTAGAAGGTAGGAAGAGATTATTTTTCAGGTAACACTATATCACAAGTTTTCCCACTGAGTTTATGAGAAATATTGGTGAATGCCAACACTTTCTAATTGCTCAACAACTCTTCAGCTGCTTCATCACGGTACTGTAAGGAACAGTTCGTGCTCTGTTCCAAAGGGTCTGTGTAAGAGGACATACTAGTGAAATTGGCCATAGCCCAATGTTGCAGACTTATCTTCTAGCTGAGAAGCAATCACACTTCTGGTCAGTGCTCTACAACATTACTACTCCACAATATTTATACAGCAATAATATAAATTCAGTCTTTCACAATTTTACTGTTTGTACTGGAAACATTCAGAATTTTAACGAGGCATATGTATTTTCCAATAGAACCAAGTGTGAACAGGGAACAACCACAAACCAAATCGCACTGCACAGACAGTTCGTGAACAGTTTGCAAATACAGGAAGAAAACGCTTTATCCTACCCATTCAGTGAAATTAAGGTCTAGTAAATACATGTACAGAAATAAAACTCATTTCCAGAGCAGACTTACGTTATTTTTTCTGTTTAAAGACTAATTAACTAATTCTTTAAAGGTATCTGAAGTTACTTTAACAAATGAGTATCAGTGGTTCAAAATTAATAATCTGCCTGACAGCATAGATACTTAGAATTTGAGATTAAAACATGACCTGCATAGAATATGTATTAAAAAAATAAAATAAAAAATCAACTACTAAAATGGTGTCGTTGTTTTAAATGAGAAATTAGTGGGATGGAATTCAAGACACTTAATTATCACATTATTTAGACAGATTGTTTATCTGAAATCTCATCAGATGAATATCTGATTTTTGCCTTAAGTTGGTCTCAAGTTAGCAAAGGCAAAGGACAGCAAGAGTATGCAACGCTTTCTTTTGCTTAGTTTAACAAATAAACATTTGTCTGCCCCTCCCCCCAAGCAGTGCTTCAAAAAGAATTTATAGAAATAGTGGTAGCTAAAGGAATATGAATGTTGAGGTATCTTTAGTCACTTAACAGTCTTTTGTGACCTGACTGATACAGAACTTTCACCAACTTTTTCAAAGAAGGGATTTAAAAGCAAACTTTCATAAAAATTAAAAATTTTCTCTAAACTTGAAAAATAGTTTAAATAGTCTGCACCATCTTCACTTTCCCTAAATATTTTTGCAACAAATAAGATTCCTTGTTGAATGACTTCAGGGGTGGTGTGAAGGAGCAGCGTCATGCATCAACAATCACAAAATAAGAACTGGTGGTATGACTTGGCTTAACTATGCTGTTTCAGCAGTCAGTTCTCCGGTGGCATGTTCAAATGGTCTCAGCACATTTACAAGAGTTTCCATTAGTGTTTGCTCCAGATGTGAGAAAAATACATCAATTTCATTTTCAAAATGTTACAGCATGTAATAACAGCCTTTTCACAAACAGCTTCTCGTAATAGAGAATGTTGAATTCTGTCTGGTAACTGCATCCTGAATCAGTTTGTCTTGGGGAACAATTCATTATTTTTGGAAAAGTTTCAGAAGTTTTTTGGCTTTCACAGGCTGCCTGAACTATGGACAGATACCATCTGCTTTTATAAGAATATACATCTCTAGTGTATCATTGTACTCATGCATGCAGTATATAGACATAGAAGGGCAATATCTTTAATCCCATCCCCACTGTGAAAGTAAGTGCCAAAAATCTTGGTACTTGTTTTCTTTTAGTGGTTGAAGCATTAACAGCACAGCAATTCATTGATTCCAAAAATATTTCTCAGATGAACCTCTGAAAAGAGAAGTAACACCTGATGCACCCGCTTAAGTGCACTCCTTGAGAAGGCTTTCTTCTCTAAATACAATAAGTAGAAACAGGGTGTCTGACAAACACGGCAACCAAATATATTTTACATACAGCCATAAATACAGTAGTGTCTGTAAGGTGATATTTCCAAGTACAGAAATACCACAGTTTTCCATTCCTTAGTGAAGATGTGAGAAACAAAAATATTAAACAACTTGTTCAAAATTACATAGGTATCTGTGGCACAGAAGAGAGTCATGCTTTGTTTCCCATGTTTCAGAGCACATAACTTTTGGATATCTGCCCAGAGAACTTAGATCCCTTGTTTTATGTATTGCTCTGATGTAGTAATTGGTGGTACATAAAATAAAAAGAAAACAGAAGGGGGAAAAGAAAAAGGCAAACAAAAAACCCCAAACAAACAAACCATACACACAAAAAACAATCACCAAAACAAAACAATCACCAAACCAAACAAACCAAAACAATCACCTCAGAAATTCAAATCCAAATGATTTTCAACGAGACTAGAATTTTTTAGTGATAAAATACAAGTAGTTTGACGTGTTGCTGAAGAGGATCAGCACATGGAAATATACAAGAAAAACATTAAATAGGCTTTCCAGTAAAGACAGCCCAGTCAGTTCAGTTCTTGGTATCAAATAGCAACATCTGTACTACAGTAGGTGTATACTACCCCCATCTCTTTTTTACTTCACATACAATGCAGATTGTCAGTATGAAAGACAGTATTTCTGGGTCAGGACATTAAAGTCAAGCTAAAGCATATCAAATGCATCACCTATGTATTTTTAGAGTTTTGGGGCTGCATGCATAGTAGAAAAGCTGCTTTTCCTAAGATTATTCTTGTAGAGGCTAGGTATCATGGAGAAAGACTACAGTATATCCTGTGTCCTCTCAGTCTGGGGTACTTCTTGTCAACTGACATACAGGAGCTTAGATTTGCCTAGCTGCAACAAAGCTTTTTAGATCACTATCACCCTTCAGGAGTTTTTTTCTGAATGATTGCACCATGGTCCCTTTCCCACCCCATCCCTAAAAACCAATATTCCTGTAGAAGCAATATTGTCTAAAATCCACATGTGAATCAGTTACTGTGACCATAGTTTGGGAATGACCAAAGTAATGTGCAGAAAAACTACAGATTACTTGTGAACAAAATTCCCTGTAAGGCTTCTGTCTATTACTGTCTTAAGATCCTGAATTCCTTTCTGGCCATTTGGTTTCCCTTTCTCAGTTAGGCCTCCGAGCTCCTGACTGTAGTACAGTTTGCAACTTTGCACCCCTCAGCTATCATGTCTTTACTCTGACATTTTCATGACACTCTTTACTTTGTCATTCTTTAGTATATGAAATTATGCAAATTCAATATCAAAATTCAAAATATCATATAGATTACTCCTAGATAGTATGTATAGCCGTTAAATTAGAATCATGCATGAACACAGGATGTCACAAGTATCTCAAAACCAATTATTATAAATTAAGTTATGGAAATACACAACACAGAAACAAAGTTTGCATCATGGCAGGAGCATTTAAAAAATAATAATCCACTTCTGTTTAATACCTGAGACTGCTATAAACCTTAAATAATAGTTATAATTACAGAGAATATTTTTGCAATGAGCAAAAGAAGTACAAAAATATTTTTGCTTTGTTTCAGAATGTCTCTACAATCATGCCACTGTAAGCACAGCTCAGAAGAAACCCCATGTGCTTGAGATACATCTTAATTTGTACATCCCCAGGAATGACAGAACATGGCTTCCACTTGGGGCTGGTGGGGAGGCAGGCTGTACTTTATGGAAGAATGTCACTATGTTGTTATTGGAAAAAATCTTTATAAATTCTGGGGAAAAAAAAAAAAAAAAAAAAAAAAAAACCAAAAATAGGAATGCAAATTTGCCATCATACATATATGAACACACATTCACCACACAAGACACAATTTACTAAATACTGCTTCAAAACATACAGACCAAATAAATAGACCACCTTTGACTTGCAAAGGAAAAAAGCAGAGATGAAATATCTTGCCTATGATGATGTAACAGGTCAGTAACAGACTATAAAATGTGCCATCAGTTAAGTGAATCATGTCCTATTACAAACTATCATATTGCTTCCCTTAAATCTTACTTGAATGAAAAATATTGCCTTAAAGCACATGCTGGTCTGCTTTCTCTCCAAATGCATACTTCAAAGAAAAGTTACAAATGTTTATTCCAAGAATGCTGGTGGGCAATCTTTTAGAAGTGGAATGGCTACCAACAATATGCTATGTGAAATAAGTTTTGAAGTTACTTAATGGCAGAGCACTGGACATTTATAAGGGAAAAAGAGTTTCTCTAGTTTTTGAAACAGATTAGGGGGAGCAGCAGAAGAAAGAGGAACTCTGAGCTGTCAGCTCACAGCCCTTGCAGATCAATAAAGAAGTCAAAATAACAAGGAAATCATGCCCAGCCCTTAATGAAAAATGCAATAGTTGAAAATAAAGAACTCATATGGCTGGGTGAAGGCGTGTTACTTACAGTCTTAAATGGTTTTAAATGTCTTTTTTTTTTTTTTTTTTTTTGTAGTTATATTCTGCTTCAAAAAACAAAGATTCACTATTTCTCTTTCATACTTTACAGTTTTTTTTGCAAAGCTTGAAGGCCATCCTGTATACATTTGATTAAGTATTTGCAGTTTATTGTTTCCCTACTGTTAAACTCATCTTTTCTGTGAAAACACTAAGCCTTTGTGAGAGCTGTTAAAAGAGTGCAGCTAATCAGTCCTTTTTCTGGGAGGACTCTTTCAGCTAGAAATGAGGTATAAGATCTGTGGCTTTCAAGTTCTACTCTAAATTGTTCTTCTGCAACAGCTGGAGAAAATGCTTTCAAGAGTTTTATGCTTCTTCCTGTGTGGTGATGCAGCTTTCCTCTAACGACTGTTTCCCATCAATACCCACAGACACCTACCTTCTTAACCACTGTTTTAACGGTTTCTTACCACTTCCACCTTTCTAAAAAAAAATTAAAAAAAAAAAAAAAAAAAGGACTCATTTGGGAGAAGGTTTACAAATATCTGCACATCAGGCTGTTGAAGAAGATGCTATCTCAAAAACCTAAAAATTAAGTGTACAATTTCTGTCTAAAGAAAATAAACCAAGTCCTGAACATGTGGAGGCAGCAGATGTGACCAAAATGATAGGTATATACTCTTTCCTATGCTAAGACTACAATGGTCTTTACTGAAAAATTCACAGCAAGAAAAAATAAGTGGTCTTTTTCTACACGATACGACTGTTGAGATTAATAGTTAATAGAACAAAGTCCACTATTCTGAATTATTCCAGTCTTTTGAATTACAAGAAATTTAAAGAGTAAATATTTCTTAAAACCAGAAAAATACACGAAAGCACTGGTTTTGGTTTGTTTTTTTTTTTTTTCCAAGAGCCACCATCTACAGACAGGTGATACTGACTTTCTGGGAAATTTAATGTTTGTTTCATTTTCTAGAGTACTCTGGAGATGCACTCAATTGACTTCTTCAACTCATGCTGTGTTAAGAAAAGTATATTTTAACCTCATTAAGGGAAAACTTTCACCTATACATTTATTCAAAATTGAAGTGATATATTTAACTAACTGGTGTTTCCTTAGGTAGTATAAACTGAGAGTACATAACAGCCTAGCAAATCAATTTGTTTTAATACTGACATATGCACTAAATTCTTACAGATATTGTACATGCTGTCTCACACATGTTTACTTATTTGTTATAAAGGAAAGAACAAGAACAGCTGCAGCAGAAGAGCCTGTACATGACACAGTCTGGTATGTTCATATAGACTATTATTTCATGAAGCATGCCAAAACCTCATTTAAGATAAAAGGTGATTACATGCTTCAAATATTCTAAACTGTCACCTGTTTTCAGACCTGCCTTTAATGAAAAGACAAACCAGTTTCCACACAGAATGCTAAAGATTGTTTCTCCCCCTCCAACCCCACTCCACCAAAAAATGAGAGCTGCTTTTATTTAAATCAAAACATGCAGACTTAGAATTATGACAAAAGGTCGCAGAAATACCTTTATAAAACTAGTCAATTATAGATAATTAA
>JANIJG010021695.1:26900-57050 GCA_024611175.1 Megaceryle torquata
ATTGTTGATATCCTCTGATCTCATAGAGCACAGATTGTTGACATCACTAAGAGAATATTAAGTAGATAGTCTGTAAGGACTAAGGTTCAAAAGTCCTAAAGAAGTATTTACTGAGTAACAGGGATACTGTCTGCAATCAAAGTGAAAAGAAACATAAAAATATCTATTCTAAAACTTTTTCTAACTGAAATAGCAAGCTGTTCACAACTAGAGGATTACACTCAGTCAAATTAATCATAGAGGGGTGGATTAAATTTAGATTAAAAAAAAAAATATTTATTATCCAGAAAGGTCATTTCTGAATGAACAGAGTTTATAGAAAATCATCTGATCCATGAATCTACATCTAAATAGCCCAGTGCTCTAGCACTGAAAAACAGCCCAAGCCTAGAACCTCAGCTACAGTTTGTGTGGGAGCACTAACAATGTTGATCTCTGTGGCTCTTACAGACTCAAGAGGGAAAAAGGGCAGTCTGATCAGTTCATGTTTATTAGCATCATTTGATTATGGAATGTTTGCACCGCTGCTTAAACATGACAGTCAGAATGCCGTTTCCCTCCAACAAAAAACATTACTTCTGTTACTAATATTACTAAATGTAATATTGTTTACTACTCAAAAAGCAGTTATTTAATATTTGTTAATTTTATACTTTTACATTAATTAAAACTGAATATGACAAAGAACATCAATTTTGCAAAAAATCTTTAAATGGCCACATTTTACTTAAATTGTGCATGCATCCAGACTTGTAAAGAAACAACAATTTTATACGTTTTAGTTTATTTTTTTAAAACAAAGAAACTGCAAAACACTGAAATTAGAAATAGCTTCTCATTTCATTGTAGAAACCATATAGTTGTAACAAAATGAGAATCGGGCTTCAGTATGAACATTCAACATTACAAGTAAATATATGCCCTCACCAGACCGTTAAGTATTGGATCGCTTATTTTTATACATTGTTAAGAGCTTGTTTGGAAATTTCTCATACACAGATATGCATGTATTTTTCAATACAAACTCTAAACATTACCTTGTTGGCTATCACACTTTCTATCTCTCCCTTCACAAAATAATGTGCACAGAAACAAATATACCCTTTCCCTTCTCCAGCTCACCAATGATACGCCACAATGCACTTTGTCAGAGCAGAGAATCTAGCTTTCAATTCTGCATTTCCAGATTCTGTGTAAACTCATTTTGCAATATTAAGATAGAGTTCAGATTCTGTAAAAAACATTGATACAAACCCATTAAGATTATAAGGATGTAAATCAATCTTTTCTTATTTCTGTGCCAGCAACTGCAGTAAGATGAGGAGCTTTCACTGACTCTCCTTTCAGGCCTCATTCACTGCTCCCATGCACTGTGTTATTCACAATTTATCCCTGCTTTCATGGGTAACAATAGTGTCAGCTGATAATATGCCAAACCAATGGAGTCTTATTTCATTCACTTAGGGGTAGCTTAAAGTCTTAACTGGTGTTCTTTTAGTTTTGGACTGAGAAAGTGGGGTGGAGGGAAGGCTGGATTTTACTATTCACATGCTTTCTTTTGTATAAGTGATGGAGCATTAGCAGACACTGAGATGCACACATTTTTTGAAAGTAAAAAAATTAACATACATAATCCAAAGAGACAACACAATAACTTGAATAGCATCCATTCACACAGAAAACTAAGTAAAAATAGTCTGTCTGTGCTATAGATAGTCTATGTCTCCATCTGTATCTGATCTTTCTATAGGGGACTGATATACTGACTCCCGTTGCACCTCTCAAAAATCTCATAGCAGAGAAAAAACTTCATTTTTTATCTTTCAGCTACCTCACCAAAACAGCCTGTAGACAGCTCCATGCCTTCAACACAACTAGAAGATGCTTGACAATACCAATGTAGTTTTAAGGTGATTTGTTCAAATGGTACCACAAGGAACATCCATAAACAAGGTGTGGAGCTGCCCAAGGTACAGGTGTGAATACATCTCATAACCTTAGTCTCCACTAGAATTTAAACATGACAAATAACAAAACTTGCATCAAGCTTCCTTTGAATGCATAATTTACACTTGAAGAAATCAACCTTTGGTTATTCATGCTGGCAGCTGCGACTTTCAGCCCTAACTGTATGAATCAAGTCAGGACTGAAATGTCTCATGTTACTGCCTATACCACAAGAAGGACTCAAATGCAGAGGCCTGAAATTCCTAATAAGGAGGCACAAGTTTCTGCTATTCTACAGTATAATCTACATTAAATTTTAAACCTCAATTAATTTACTCATCTTTAGTGAGACAAGAAGTGTCTACTAATATTTCACTAATTCTCTTTGGTCACTAAGTTGGTATATACAGATGACAAAATACATAGCTGCTTTTTTGTTCTTCCTCTTTTCCTTCCCCCCACACCTTAAATATAAATGAATAAATATTACCTTTGTATTACACAAGCAATCCCTTTCCAGCACAGTCTAGAGCTGTAGGCCTCCATCAGTCTTTTTCACCACACTTTTAAAGCCACTACAACGTTGAGGGACTCATGGCATAACTGCATGGCAACCGTCTGGCTGTCAACCAGCTGCAAAAAGGACTCCCCTAGTATTGACATTAGAAGTTCTTTGGTCGTATTCAATAAAATGCCTTTGATGTTAGCACTGTCGGCTAATATTATCTCGCAGGGTCTTGAGGGAAAGCTTATCAAGTCTGTAAGATCATAAAACCAGAAAGGACCCTCTAGTGTTAGAATTAACCAAAGTTTGTGTCTCATGAGGTAAGAATAGTAGTTATAGTTGATAAAATGGCAAAATATACACATGATCTAGATTAATAATTTTTTTGGTAACAATTGCTGAACCATAGATCTCACCTTGTCTAACAAATACCAAGCTGTTTTCTCTTGTTATCCAGCCTTAACAGAGAAGTCCCCATGAGACACTAAACAACCAGCCATGCTTGGGTGCCTTTCTGTCACTTCATATCCTCCTGCCTTTCCTTTGCTATAGGCAGGCAGCTGCCTCTTTCTTCCCCTTTCTGGCATGCTCTCAGAGCAGTCTGTCACCATGCCCACAACGTGGGACTTCAAACACTTGGCAGGCACAAAGCAAAACTTCTAGTGCTCAAGCACCAAGGGCTGTCTGGTTTAGGAACACCTCTTTAAGTACATGAAATTCTAAAGGGAGAGAGACTGATAAGCTTCCCAAAGGTTTCAAAAACAAAAGGGACACAAACTCAGGGACTGGGGGGGAAGTGCAACACACAGTGCCTCGTTTCAGCATCCTCCATGCTGGGAATGACCTCTGGAAAGCTAGAAATCTTTCCACATCCCTTATTGAAATATGGAAGATATCCTAGGTTATGGTGGTGGTGGTTTCAGCTTTTTCTCCCTTTTGCTTCATTAGTTTGTATGTCCAGCCCTGCAGTGTAAATCATCTCCACTGATGACTTGGTGGGGATATCATCTTTTCCTCCCATCTTCATTTTTCTCTTCTGCCATGGGAAATCCTCCAAGGGTACAGGCTTCTTGTTCTCTCTTTCAGCTATTGCAAAATTTCACCTTTCTCAACCCTCTAGACCTAGAACAACATCTGGCTAATTGTTATGACCCACAGAATATTGTAGAATCACAGAATATTCATGGTTGGAAAGGACCTCCTAGATCACCAAGTCCAACCATACCCATAACAAAAAAAAAAAACCAACCACCTAAAAAAACCCCAACCACCTAAATACCCCGATCAAATATGACTTCAAAAACATGAAAACACAAACCACAAAATACACAAAATAACCCCTTACATGCCTGCCACTAGAGCATGTCCTGAAGCACCAGGTTTACCTGTTTCTTAAATACCTCCAGGGATGGTGACTCAACTACCTCCCTGGGAAGGCTGTTCCAGTGTCTAACCACTTTTTCTGTAAAGAATTTCTTCCTAATATCAAATCTAAACCTCCCCTGCTGCAACTTCAGACCGTTTCCTCTGGTTCTCTCAGTAAGGAGAAGAGGCCAATCCACACCTCTCTACAATCTCCTTTCAGGTAGTTGTAGAGGACCTGTAAGATCTCTTCCCGGTACTAGGGTAGAGAAAACAACTGCCCTAACATACTAGTCATTTTAGTTTGGACCAGGTCTGTTTTATAAGCAAGTAAAATGCCCCTGCTGGGGGAAGCCAAAGTGTTGTGGTATCAGGTCTGCTTACGCCATTGTCTATCAACAGATGCTAGTGAAGTGTGTAAGTACTAAGCAGTCATGATAGTTTTTCTGTTATACTCTTGTAGCTTGCAATAACCACAGGTTTATTAGCTCACAGATCTCAAAAAAGTTCTCTTACCTCCTTTTATAATTGAAGACGATAAATGCAGGAAAAGACTATCACAAACCACTTACATGAGAAAATAAGATATTCCATTTAACTTCTGTGAAACAGCAGAAGACACAGATGGAGATCATCATTTATCAAATGCTGGATTATGTTCTTGTATCGGCCTGACTTACTCAGCAAGGTATAGTCATACTATGTTATAACATGCAGCCCCATCTGAAACAATTGACATTATTCTATTTATTGGGCCAGCTCTTTCTCCTCTGTCTCTCCAGCTCAAGGACTGCTGCATCCTCACTCCCACCACACTCACCCACATTCAATGGTATTTTCACCTTCAGCTCAGCACCTTGTGCACACACAGATCTACGATACCTCCTGCTCTGGGAACACTGATAGCACAACTCGCTCCAGTCTTGAACTCTGGTGAGAAAAAACCTCAGCTATGCAAACCTTGAAACACAACTCACTCTTATGTCACAGGCAAAAACACTAGAAACAGACTTTCAATAGACTTTCAAAATCTGTGCACTGGAGTGAACACTTGTATGTTTATTTAACAGCTTTCTAGATGAGATGTTTAACTTAATTGATTTGATGTCATAAGGCAGATACTATAAACCTAATAACAGATATATACACTTCCTTTGGAAGTTCAGGCTATTACAGCACATTGAACCAACATCCAAACACCGCCCCATGAAATCATCTTAGCAGTGAGAATTTTCCCAGCATCACTGCTCCAAAAGAAGCAGTATCTCTCATTACTACATTTTGTGTAATTGTGTTCCTGTTCCAGCTACAATCTTCAAGAGAACGTTTTTGCAAGTTACTTTATATTCACTTCAATAAAATTTTCTTAAAATGTCATGTTTGAAATAAGCAACTACAGAATTACATAATCAGAATAAACTATGGCCATAGTATGGTTAAAAATACTTTTAGAAGAAAAAAAGAAAAAAAGCATAAGTAACATCTCTAATCTGTGAAAGAACTGATTACCTACTCAATTCCACAAAGAAATTAGAAGTCTAAGATCACCCGGATGTTTTATTTTAAATGTTTTACAATTAAAATTTATTTGTAACTATTCTTTAATTTTATCTCAATAATCCAATAAAATCCAAGGGGCACTGGTGATTTTGCATATTGCTTATTTCTGGCAAATATTAATATGCAAAAAAATAAATGGCATTTATTATTTGAAATTTTGGAAAACTGGATGTCTAAAAGAAAATTTGAACAACTAGAAAGATTTGCAGTATAGACATTTAATTCTTTGCACTTCTGTGATAATAAAGTTCCTTTTATTACAGTTGCAAGTTAATATGAATCACATTTATATTTACAAATTGCACTTAAATTGGAAATGCTAAATAATGTTATTAATGGAATTTTAAAAGGTAGCACACTTGTGTTCATTACTGTAAGTACACTAAAGATGAGGATTTTTGCTTTTTTCAGTGCAAGATTACTTTGGTTTACATAATAAAATACTGACGATAAAAAACCTGAGTTTGCTTTTCAAAACTACCATATGTTTTTCTGAAATAACAAATTTAACCTTCAAAGATGTGTATGGCATAAGAGAGGCAGTCAACTGGTAGTTTACTTTGCTTTTTATAGCCGCATTACTCTTTATTTTCACTGAACAAGGCCACACATGCTATTTTAAAGTCTGATGACTCTGGCCTTTTTAGTTTAAACCCTCAGCCCCTCCCTGCCACCTCCCCAAATCCTCAGACTGTCCAGTGACTTGAACACAGTACTGCTTTTTCTGCGCAGGCGTCTCTCCTAAGTCAACAGCTATATACTGATCCAAGCACCGCAGCCCAACCTATACCCTGGTGAAGGTAGCTTGTCATTTCCTGTCACAGGATAGCTTCTAAATTACCCTTTTCTTTTTAAGAGTTCAGCAAACCATGCTTCAAGAAATGACCATTTGTATTTCCTTTTTGATTTAAGATGACAAAAATAAACACCAGCCACCCTTCTTGTTAAATCTAGAGCCAGATGAGGGTATTGTAGATCAAAAATAAACATTAAATTATTTCTTCTCCCAGCTATAACAACTTCTGTTTGAAGTTACAAAAGAAAAGAAAGCAATGTTTAGGCTGGTTATTTTTAAAGATATAGAGAAAAGTAGAAAATGGTTTTGAAGAAATTGCATCAAACTCTTTCCTATTTCCAACATTTTATGTTGGAGTATGCACTCTAGACTGATAAAAAACAAATGTCTGCAAGAATGCTTAATATACCTCAGATTTAAGCTTTAGTAATACAAAAAGTGTTTAAAGTAAATGCAGTTAAAGTTACAGAGTTTCACACCAAAATATTTTGCCTTGGAGTTCACAAGTTTTTAGATTCAGGAGGAGTTGCCACATACACTGTGCAGTTTTCACAATTCTCATCTCAGAGGAAAAGTTACAGCCTCAAATTCCATGCAAGGAAATTGAGAATACAATTCTCAAGGTTGGGGGGGGGGGGAATAAATCTTTTAAGCAATAGTAGGTTTAGGCCAAGTTGTAATAAAATATTTCATTTTATTTGCAAATTAACCTTTGTAAAAATTTTATTTTGGTAATGGACAAATTAAAATTATAAACATCTTTTTTAAGCAATAGTCTGAAAACTCTTTTCTGAAAAAGGTCATTGTTTTCTTAGAGCAAACCTGTTACTCTTTCACATTTTCTTTGACAGTGAAGTCGGGATACCTCTTGATACATCTTATTACCAATTTACAGGTCACTGACAATGCCAGTTCTCCTGAAGACTGTTGGGTTGTGTGTTACCAGGCTAGACAGATTCAACTGCAGAGAAGCACACTGAACTTGGCAGGATATAGGCTGGCCTGTGCCACAGCAGCCAGAGTGCAAACATTGATTTAAGACACTTGCGCATCCAGAAAATACATCGTATACAATCCTAAAAACCTTGGCATGGTAAATTGAGGACTTCAGAGCAACTTCCCTATCTCTGCAACTCTGGTAATGCAAATACACCAACATATGTTTAGCCTCATGTATGTGAACAGTCCTATTTATTTCCAATATTAAACACATGCAGATTCTGTTTCACTGATTTCCACACACAGTTAATTTTATGTCTGTCAACATAATTTAGAAATATCTAAGGTTTATATCAAAGAAGATCATTAGAAGTCATCCACCCAAAATTACAGCTTTGAAATATTTATGTTCTGAGGATTAAAACAAAAACACAAAGTGTTCAAAGTTCTCCCATCTCTTAACGCTAACCAATGCTGCAAAAATAGTAATATTCAGAAGTCTTATTTTGTCTACTAACATCTCTAATTTCTGAACTTTATGTGTTTTACATCTGTTTTATATCAGCTTTTCACTACAGTCAAGACTCAAATGTGGCAGTGGGACTAAAGAAACGGTCATTCTTCCTTCTCTAAATTATAAGGCAAAGAATTAAATTTGCATATGTTCTGTACTCTTTATTCTCTTTTTGGTGGAAAAAGGGACAATAGAAATTCAACCCCCCTCTACAGTCTACTTCAGCATAACATCATCAATATGAAAAGTAAAATGCCTCATGCTAATACAAATACATGCATACGTTTTAAAACAAATATTCTGCACACTCCCTAACATACCTCATTGGTTCATCTGACTTCTACTGTTAAGCCTGCTTTAGTGTTTTGGTCATCTTCTGAGGTCTCTGAACGAGATCTCCCATCACAATGGTGGACTTTTTTTTTTAATATATATATATATTTGTTGAAGGTTATAGAACAGTACTTTGAATGTGGGAGCTTACCTGTTTTAGAGAAGCACACAGACAATTTTCCAGAAGTAAGCAAAAACATGGCTATGCCACATGTTAAGGTCAAGGAAATCTAATGTCATAAAATCAGACAATGAGTATGGCTGTGTTTTCCATCTTTCCTAGATCATGTCACACATGACAGTTCTTATTTACATTGGCTATTCCTTCATTATTAATGAATACTCCAGTTTTATCCTCTTTCTTGTATAAGAGAGGCTCAAGAACTTGCAAAGACTGCTTTTCTTCTCTGATGTAACCAAGGTCATTATTAGCCCACTCAAGGGAGTAATGCAGTTCCCTGTGTACTTACTGCCTTTGCTTATGTTTGGTACTGTTGAGATTCCAGTAAAAGCATTATTGCTGCAACAGTAAACTCAGCATAGGAAAATGAGATCACTAGTGTTTCTTTTCATTACAAAGTGAAAGAATTGCTTTAGGGTAAAATATAGCCTTTCCATTAAGCTCCTTTTCCAACTGTACAGAAATGATGCTATAAAAACTACAGTGGCTTTTGCTAATTCAGTGATTGTTAATTTACAATCAGATCAAAAGGTAAGATTAGGTGTTTGAACTTTCTCTTTCCCCGGTGCTGTATTTTAACTAATTCCATCAAACAAAATGCCAACTTTACTTTCTTTAATCAAAACTCATAACTTGCTAAAGAAAAAAGTTTTCTCTCTGGATCCAGACTACAATGAGGTCAGTAAAAATGCTCTCATTAAATTCAAACAGGCTCTGGCTCAGGCATTTGTTTGGTAATAACTGGACAACCAAGAAAGGTGGCTATCTTTCATAAAGCTAGGAGCATTTTACATCAGTTTATGCTATTTATCATGATAACATACATATATCAATGACATGGAATACAAACAAGATCCATTACAGTATTTCACTGAAGGGACTAATGTCTATTAAAGTTTTTAATTGATTTGATGAAGGGCCTGCATTTTTTAAAATTAGGAAACATAAATAGATGAAAATACTGTTGTAATATATATGGATGAATATGGATTTAAACTCAGACATTCATAGAAGCCTCATATTTCACCTTTAACTGCACAAACCCCAAATACTGCCTGTTTTTCTTCCCTTCCCTATCCCTTCTGTTCCATGGTTTCATCTTTTCTTCTACACCAGAAGTCAAATGTTAATTGCAATAGGGGTTAATAAGTGAAAAGTAATAACTTTGTGTTTTTTGCAAATTAATGCCAAACAAACCCAATTTGGATTACAGTCAATTTTTAAATATGAGAAGATCTAGCTTTATTTCTAAGCATACTTTAGCTTTAAATTTTAATTTCTTCAAGTGAGAATTCTGTAAGAACATTTTAGTAAAATAAAAAACTTGAGTTTGTCCTTAATCTAGACCATGAAAAATACTTTTGACTTTAATAAAATCCACACATGTGATTAATAAAATTATTACGCATTACACAGCCCAGACTGTTCATCACAAAGTTTCATCCTAGTACTGCATGTCCACAGTAGGCCACACTTATCCATGTTGTCTTGTCAGGTTACTGTTAGTTATTTTAATTTGCTCATACATGCACATACATAATTAGTAGTTTAAAATTAGTGCAATGTTTAGTCATAAACACAGAACACTTACCACACTTATTTTAAAGCCAAAGAAGCTATCAATCAAATGTTAATGAATTCCTTATAGTGTGGATAAAATAATTTCTGAAATTATGGAATGTGCATTAATGGGTATCACTGTGATTGGCATAAGATGTCTACAGAAGCCATCTAGAGTGATCAGAGGCTTGGACTACAATAACCAGCAGCATTTGCCATAGACTAATTCACCTGCTGTTAGCCACATACCAATAAAAATCACTAACATGGTAGCTAGACTTTCAAATTCGTTGTGCTTCCCTGCAATCCCCTCTCGCACTGCCAGCAGTGTGCAAAATAAATGAATAAAAAACTTACCATGCTTAATGCTGGTCAGATGAAAAAGGATGCAAAGGAATTGAAGAGCAGAACCAAAAAGATTTCAGGATGTTACCAACAATTTACAAAGCGAACTTTTTATTTCTACTGTGTTTTAAAATTATTGTAAGGAAAAAGCCAAGCTGCCAGTGTCCTCCTCTTCAGTCCCAGAAAGAAAAAGGTCGCAGAAAGCACATAAACACTTGCCCAAAAGCCTTCACTCACTGTTGTCCAGATTTTCCTTTCCTGTCATGGTCATTTTGTACCTGTCCTCCATGTTTTCAGGCCTCCTGTCCACTCCTGACATTTTCTTTCTTTCTACTGAGAAGTTTCTCATTACCTCTTAAGCACACTCTTTGCACAGTCAGCTTCTGTACTGTCTCCCCCCCACCTCAATGCCAGTCAACTGTACTAAATCCAGACATTCCAGATGCCACAGATACTTGTCCATTACATTATCTCCCTTCAGTCCATCTGCTAAAATCAAATTTGCTGGATTGGGGACTAAACAAATGCTTCCCCTTCCCTGGCCTCTGGTAGCACTAAGCCAGTTTAGGATCAGAAATAACTGCAGAACTTTGAGCTCAAGACTTTTTTATTTTGCCTGAAGATGACCAACTCAACAAATTAAAGTGAACAAGTAAGCTCTTCTTTCATATTAAATACCATTATATTGTTGAAGAATATTTTCCAAGCCTCATCTTTGTACTACTTTAGGACATAAAAGGCCTAATGTTCAAGCTCTAGAATAATATCAGAACTTGTTAACAAATAAATAACAGCAGTAAGTATTTATCAATGCATTTATCTTTGTAGTCCTCAATAACCATACAGTGCATACACATGCACAGCATACCATCTGCTGATGTTTATTTTAAGTTACTAGGAAAGGCCTGTGTTTAAGTTAGAATTTAAGTGACAGAATCAGAACAAAAGGAAAAGGGCAGCAGATAAACTGAATAAATTCCAAATATGACTTGTAAAGGCAGACAATATAAAACCTATAATCTTAGTTTAATCCCCACATTTTTTAAACATAGTAATTAGTAGACATCTGCTGGTAACACAGCCTTGCTATTGGATAACCTTAATTACCCTGTAATATTTCCTGACACTCCCCAAAATATGCCCTATGGATAATAATTCATTCATGGTTCAGCCCCATTATTAGCTACTAATTCAAACAATCAAGACAAAGACAACGAACAGATGACCTTGAACAATTACCCACTCACTGAACAGAATTTATTTCATGCTTTTCAAAGACTTTACTCCTTTCCTGGCTTCATAAGCAGCACTCAAAAATTAACAAAATGCAAGCAAGAAAAGAGCTGCAGAATAAAAGGAGATTTACTGGGGTACCCCAGATCTCTTAAATATAATTTGCTTGCATTAACAATATAACGGCTGCTGCAACATATTTCATTTTCTGAGATTAAATAGGGACCCAGACAGACTAGGTACAAAACCCAATACAAATGTTTTGTTAGACTGGATTTGTAAGCTGATTAATTATCTGCAAGAAAGTATTAGGAAACTTGGGAAGAAAAAAAAAAAAGAAAGAAAAATATAATTTAATACATAGATGTTAAATGAATGGAATTTATGTAACTGTTGTAGCAGCAGATACAATATCATTGACTTCAGTGCTGAAGCAGAGGGCTGCAAATGTCTAAGGCTTCTCTGGGGGGCTGCCCAGGAAGTATTTCAAGCTATAGATCATACTTTGTCCTCATCTGAGCTGCCATAATCCGATGCCCTTCTTTCTGATTTTATAGGTAAAATTAAGTGCATAAGATGGACCATTATTGCCAAATAAACATAACCTCTACTGCCTTGGATGATTAGTCGTTATTTGAAGAAATTATTGTTGCAATAACATGAAAAGGGATATGCCTTTTAAAATTAGTCTTGTCATCAATTTTTTGGATATTTTGTCTTCAGATCAGGAGAAGGTACACTGAGGATTATAAAAAGTTGTCCTTTTCTCTGTACCTCAGTTCATACTCTCTTTGAGAGTCTAGGAGGTCCCTTGCAATCTATCTGAAAGTCAAAACATCCATGTTCAGCTGGAAATAGGACTACAATTATTGAATTGGTAGGAAAATAAAGTTGAATCAAAATATAGGGGAAAAAAGAAAATGTAAGTGAAAATTCAGAGTCACTGATCACAAAATCGCTGTTTTTTGAGGTGGTTCCGAGAATCCCATTGTAATTCAAGGTGAATTTCTTAAACACCTAGAACAGTGAATGACAGAAAGAAGACATTTAAAACACAAACCAAAACAAACAAACAAACAAACAAGAATGAACAGTCTTGTGAAGTTTATGGCAGGATAACTACTCCTAGTTCCAGCCAAACAATCTGAAAGCTACAGGTAAAAAGGACAATTATAGTTGTCCTTGATCTTAAAAGTTATGCAGTTAGCAAATATAAAGGTGGATTGGAAAAGGCTTTTCTTCTTCAATGGAAATCACGGGACTGCAACATTTTCAAGGAAAAATATTTGTGTCAACATGACTTTATAGACTACTTAGGGCTTCTCATTGAAGCTATGCTCTCTGAGCATGCTTTGCTTATCAAGAGTGCCTAATAAAATTTCTAGGATTTAAAAGTCCACCTCTCAGAAATGAGGTATACGTGATGAAATTTCTCTTTTAGTTCTAAGGAGATTTTTTTTTTTTCAGCCTTTCCACACTACCCATCTGAATGTCCTCTTCAAGGACGGCACTAAAGTGTTAGGACATCTCCCTATAATGTTGCACTTTTCTAGTGTAGTAAATGTAAGAGTGACTCTTTCATTTAATTCTCTCTTCAAGATTGGACATGTTTCCAAAAGAGTTTTGGAAGTATTTTCAGTAGTGATATGCTTGATTAAATCTGGTATAGTCTCTTATGGCCTTGAAAGTCATTGATTACATCAACATTCCTCCTTGAACTTCTTTTCTTTTGGTATTACATGACTCACAACACAGTGTTTCTCTCTCTATATATATAGCTTCTCTAGAAAAAGACATTTTACATTTCCATTCCCAGATCAAGAGTAGCTTCTCAGGTCATAACCAAGCGTCTAGGAAACCAACCTTTTATCAAGCCTTTGCAAGAACAGTGTGCTCTGTTTAGGTTTCAAAAATCACTCGTGTAATGGATTGCCAACATAAAATATTTTCCTGGGGATAAGCCAACAAAATAATCTCCTGGCCACAGGACAGAAATGGCCTTTTCTACTGCATAGATATTAAAATTATTTTTGAGGGGAAAGTTTGAAGTACACTTGTTATTAATTTCTCTACAGACCAAATTAATGCAGCTTGCCTGAAGCTCATGTCCTTGTTCATTCAGGAACTCAAATGTCATGTACAGCAAGATAGTCTTTCCTTCTAATTAATGTGGTCATGAAACAAATGAAACACAATATGCAAATAAGAGCTGTGATGATTAAATAAAAGGCTGTCCCTCCAGGAAAAAGAAAAAACAAAACAACAAACATTCACAATAAACTAGTTGCGTATAGTTGATTTTGAAGGTCCCATCTGTTAAAACTAAAAGTATTTTGCTTAAATTACATCTGGTTACTAATAGGTACTGTGTTTCAGTTCTTTCAGGGAAACAAATTTTTTTGCTAGAGTTCAGGTCAAGAGTGAGCTGCATAACTGGGTTCTCATGTGTTTAATCTTAGATGTTGGGCCAAGCTTGAAATTAGGTTCACATTTCTGTTCATATCTGAAAAGCCTCCTTTAAAGTCAATATAAACCTAGATAATTTTTCTTTATGAATATTATACAGCCAAAGGACATACTAAAGAGTATAGAACTTAATTTTTACCTTTTAATCTTATGACTGATTCAGAATTCAGATTCAGAATGTAATTGTGGTTGTCTTGTGATGGCTTTATGGAATTCTGAATCAAACACACAGAGTGAAAGGTCCTTACAAAAATATGATTCTGAGAAAAAACACTGGTTTGCATCCATTGGTTTCTTTGTCTTTTAGGATGTTTGACATGTGCTCCTGGAGCACACAATAGTGAGTGCGTGTCTTGCACAATTGTTTTAGAAAATATCTATTTTCATTAAAGGATTGTTAGAAACCAGGCAGAAAAGGGATCAGATCCACTAACAAGAATTCTGATTCAAGCACTTCTTTAGCCACCTAGTTCAACAGGGGGTGGTGTCTCTTTTCAGACTGTAGAGGGTTAAGCTGGTTCCTAACATCTTCAGAGCAAAAATTAGACCTTCCTCCTTGATACTTAATGGAAGTTTGGCAATGGATCTATAAACAATTTCACCTACTGGATCCTTCTGGGGTGGAACACCACATCCTAGAGTCAGTAATTTGCTGTTCCTCATTAAAGCTTCACAGAAAATGTCTCCTCCATCCTGTGTATCTGGAAGTTTTTATATTTTTTAAAATTTTCCAGTCCAGTGATTCCTTACAAGATGAAAACAAGGCAATGAAGAAGATGACCATTTCCTCCAGAAAATCCAGAGATCCAGGGCACTTGCCTACATATAGGAAAGCAACTTTTTGTGGAATGAATCGGGTATAACAAGACCTGGTATGCAACTTTCTCCATCATTAACAACTGTTCTGAGCACCGGAACAATTTTTTAATTACTTTTGTCCATCTGAACACAAAGATCTTTTCAAATACAATCTCCACCAAAACTGTTACAGTTCCATGAGAAATTTTAATGCCGTTATTGATATTTTCAGTAAGGTGTACTTCTGCTTAACTTGATTTTTCAAATTAGAATATAAAACCCCTTGGAAAGTTACAGATCCAGAAAGCAGTGTTATTGCAGTGCTAAATAAACTTTCATCTGTATAGGCAAGGATTGCAGACATTGTAGGTGCAAGACAGTGATCTAGACTGAGAAAGTACTTTGAGAGCAGCAGAATTTTTTTTTTCCCTCAGCCACACTGTTAAGCAATCAAGGCCTCAGACCTACTAAGGCTTAATCTACATCCATGGAAGAGCTAAATTCAGTTGCAACCCACCTGCTTTTAATTTCTTGGCTTTTATTCCCTGGGTCCCCTGCACATGAAGGCTTATTTTTCTTCCTTAGACTGAATGATTTTTCCTACTTATGTTTTCACTCTCCTTCCTGGAGTCATGGCTCTCTGCTTTTATCTTCAATGTAGTAAATCCTAATCTATACCTAAGACTTTGACTGCAATGTATTCTTTTCATGGAAATAAACAAACCTGCCTGGTTTTTTCACTTCTCCCTGCTTCCAATACCTCCTTGATGTTGCTGCCCAATTCCTTCCTCTTTTCTTAGCTTAATCTATGCTTTTCTATCCTGTGAAATTAATTTGAAATATCATGTATAGCTTTATTCCTCATTATCTTTTTTTATACAGTCTTCAATGTCCAAATTTGTTTTAAATTGCACTGCTTTAAGGACTTTTTATTTTCATTTTTATTTTTCCAAAAGAGCACTTTCATTCCTAATCTTTACAATGAAGCAAAATATATTTGGTTGTTTGAAGTTAGCAAAGATCATTCCACCTTCTGAAGGTAACTACCAACTGGAATCATACAATCCTCTCTTTGAAGCTTCATATTAAATTCCTGAAGGATACTTAGAACTTGCATCTTTAGTTCTGCAACAGATACATTACATCAGTCTGTTTTCTAGTTTCCTATCTGATGCAAAATCTCCTGTATACTAAACATTCATAATTTTAACCTACTGCAGTCTGAGTTGAAACATTTCTTCTTGATAGTATTTACATCTGCTCTTGTAATATAACCTGTATTGCTGCAAGGAACAGAAATCATCATCACATTTTTATTTCACATATTTCATGTGAAAACTAGAAACTATAGCCATGTGTAAGAAGCCATTGTTGGTATAAGGGGACATTTTTAGTGAAAACTATGGTTTTTTCCATTGCTATGTTGCCCACTGAAGCTCAAACATTGTCTGGCAACTATGCTCAAGGGCAATTGTCTGGCCAACTTAGCAGTGGGCCCCCTGCCATCCTAACAGATGGGCACCAAGTGTAAGTAGCCATAAGACCATATAAGTGCATTTAGTGTGAAACTTGGAGCATAATTCCCAGCCTTGATCACCATATGGCTTTTCTATACTGAGTTTGTGATAAATTGGATGTGCAGTGCTAACTTAACTTCGAACATGAACAGAATTAAAGAAAATAATGAGAATAGTTTCCACCATGTAATAAGCAGGGGCTAAATTTGGAATTAGCAGGAGCAGCAGAAGATTAGGATTATTATATACCAATATCTTCCGCACACATCTCTTGATCCACTAACATTTCCAAGACAAACTCAACTTCTGAAAAACAAGGAAATAAGCTCCTTCACTCCTTCTATACCTCTTTACGGGGAAAAAGAATGCAAAATTATGAAACCCAGTGCCTTCAAGAAAAAGAACTGATTCACTTGTAATTGAACTGAATCTACATTTCACAGTAACTTCAACATTGAATTCTGCATGACAGTTTTGCAAAAGAGGCTCTTGAGTTCATAGAATCATTTACCATACATGTGTTAATGCTTTTAATCTGGATTCTTATTGGATAAGGAAAGCATTTCACATCCCCTCAGCATATGCTTCAAAAATGTGCCATATCTGATCTCATGCTCAAGAAAAAGGGAAAGCTAGCAGAACCTGTGAGCATGAGCATGCTTGTGACCACCACCTTTATTCTAAGTAATTCCAAGCAGTGTATGCCTCAGTGTCTGTGGATTTTAGGTATTGTAGCAAGTTTGAGTTTGTTAGCAGAAAGTATTGAAAACAAACAGTAATTTCCAGGAAAGTGAATCTTTGAAAAATTCATACACTAGTTTTGAGTATTTTTAGACTGTAATTCTAAGTTTTAGTTATTGTCAACAAAATATGCTGTCTTTAAACTTTAAATAGTGAAACCAATCCGATTTTTCCAAGTCTTGAGAAAAGCATGAGAACTCTGATGAAACATTCATCTAGATTTAAGAGTTTAAATTGTAGAAAATCATATGAAAAATACCTGAGTTTGTTCTTGCCTTTTCTCTCTATGATCTTTTAGGGTGAAATTCATAGTTAATTTACACCAATGTAAAACCATAATAGCAAAAAGAAAAGTCCTACCTTTCCCATCCACATCCACATCTACTGGAAAAGGCAATGCTGCCTGTCAGTGAGGCATGACTTTAGGAGTTTAAGGAATTTTCAGAACTGTTGTCTTAGATAAAAAAGAGGAAGGCTTAATCTTCTAGAGACTGAGATTTTGCTCGAAAATGTTACAGATGAGCAGCTGAAGGTCTAACACAATGTATCTCTAGGTTCAGTTCCTAAATCTGAAAGACCAACACCTTTCATGAATACTTATTTGAATTTACTTCTTTCCAACAGTATTTAAGTAATCAACTCTGCTGGCATGAACACTTGCAGAAAACAAATGTCGAAGTTGCTTATGTGAGCTTTTCTGGAAGCACAGTTTAAATCTGTCCCTCCAAGAATTTTGGTTGAAATGTTTATCAAATTAGAGATAACTGACAGGTAGTGTTTCATCAGAATCCTAAAACAACCATAGTGGAGAATCAAACACAGTTGTGCTTTTGGTTGACATAGATGAACCCTTTCTGAATTAACTTCCTACTTGCTAAGAATGAAAAAATAAATAAATAAAGGGTTAAATTAGTGCCTATGTATGTATTGGTTACTTAGGCTACCAGTAACTTTTCTCATATATGGTTACATATGATCAGAACCCATTATGTTAATTTCCTCTTAAGAAAGTTAGATATTTTAATTTTCTTCTTAATTACTAACATATAAAATCTGAATCTGAATGACGTTTCAAAAATCAGCGAATTAACTGGTCAACTTTAAATAGTATATTTTCGCAGACTTATGCATCAACAGGAGGCTTCAAATGCTTATTCAGTGGTTGAACAGGTGAGAGAGACACAAAGCAAACACACCAATAAAACATATCCTAGTCAATAACAGAGTATAATTACTAATATAAAATCCCCTTGGAAATAGAGACACTACCATAAGTATCAGGAGATAAAATTCATACCAGAGAAAATGTCTTTGTGCTTCAATTTTGGCTGTGTTGAGAAATGAGTCTAAAAGCTGCACAGCTTCCTCTTTATTATCTCTCAGAAACTTCCAGGTCGAATTCACTTAGTTTATCTGAAAAATATTATTCTCAGTTGTCAGGCTTGCAAGACTGACCTTAAATATGAGAGTCAAAGCATAGAGTCCTCCTTATGAGTGTAACTATGAATGCAGCACTGCAAAGCACAGTTGGAATCTCCATTACTCCCTTTTCATGATACAAATTACTCCATAATCTGTCCATTGTGAAGACTTAAATACACCAAAATCATAATTCAAAAAAGAACAAAAGGAAAAGGACTCTCTAAGATGAAACTAAACATGAGTGAAGTAAAAATAAACAGTAAGAAGTGTTCTGATAGGCATTTATCACCCTGTAAAAGTAGAAATACTATACTTCTGATAAACATGAAGTTACAAATGTTGCCTCTTTTGGTTATGAAGAGAGAGATACATTTTTACAACATAACTAACCTGCAGAACTCAATACTTAAAATGGCTAGACAAACCAAGAGTTTAATTTGTTTAATGGCTCAGGTATTTGTCTGGATAGTGAAATTAAGAAGGGTCTTTGCAATGAGAAAAAAGTGCTCATCAACCTACTGCTTGATGCCATAAATCACAAGCTGGATGAGACCAGGACTGTGCATAAATTTCCTTAGTAGACAGCTAACTTCAAGAAGTTTCTGACTTCTGCAATTGTAAGGGCAATGAAAGCCACAGGCTTCTCAGCTATATTCACAGTTTCTTCACATTCTCTGCTTACCTGAGGTGTGCAGCTTCACTGCCAGCACAGTTTGTGATACAGAACAACCCAGGACACAGCCCTCCATCTGCACCCTGGTGATCATCTGCAAATCAGCAGAGTACACAGGCAACTCTAATACTCATGTAGCCACAGGGCTCCAAATCAGGATGAAAGTTACAAACATACTGCAGAAGTAAATTATCAAGTATTGAGTGCGCCTTGAAAAGAAAAAAAATTCTATTTTGCAGCAGGTACATTCAGAACATTAGCCACATTTTCAGAACTAAGAGAAACCAACCCTTTTAGAGAAACCAATACATCTTTGACTGAAATTGCATTGCATTCAAAGCTAATAGAAACACATTTACAAAGTTGTGGTCATTGTAAAAGCCTCAAAAATGCCTTATTTCTGCTTGTGTTTGCTGGTGTGGTTTTGATCCTTGTCAGCTGAAACAGAAATGCATTGTGATTTAAGCTTTCAATTGCTGGGATGCAGTCAATGGCCCAGCTAACTCTGGCTCCTCAGTTTGTTTTCACTCATGTCACAGATGTACTGAGGGGCTCTTAAGCATTAACCATCTGACCCCTGACTTGGCCAGAACATGCAGAGTGGTGGTGCTTGTGGAGACTGCGCTTGCCCAGCCAATGTCAGGGTGGGGCCTGAGGCTCTCCCACTGCTGCCTCTCTCACCACACCAGCAGTTCACAGCAGACCATCACCTCCAAGGCATGCTGACATCCAAAACGCTGTAGGTTGCTACTAGTCCTCAAAGGTCCCCTGATACAAAACATTATTAAATCGTCATCACTCTCTGAGAGCCCAAACCAGATTCATAATGGAAAGAATAGGAGGATTCTGGGTTTTGTTAATTTGCTTGTTTTACAGTACTCAGTTCATGGTTTCATACAGACTACTGAATAACCTGGTAACCACAGTAATTTTAAAAAATGTAAAAAAAAACTTTCTAAAGCCCTTTTAAAAAATTAATGTAAGAAAAAAAATTTCCTTGTTTGCTACATTATAATAAATAGGCAAGATTTTTAAATGCACACAGATTTTTCTCTAATAACCATTGCTGTAGAGTGCTAACATTAAAGACAGAAATGAATGCAATAGAATGAATTTGGAAATTAATGTAATAGAAACAAGTGGGTTTTTTTAAAAAAAGTTATGTTTCTATTTCAGTTATTCTTCCCAAAATATTTTCTGTTCTAAGATATTGATCATTTGTTCAAAATTGCAAACTGGACAGTGTAGTGCCCCTTTTAGATTCCACTTTTATAATCCACAGAATCTTCGTGTTTAATCTTTTGTTAGACCCTAGAGTTCTTTGATGCAAGCACATTATTTTCTAGTGATTGCCACAACCTGAAAAGGGTGTTAATCCTCTGCTAATTAAAAACTTGTTGAGGTCAATGGGGGTCAGCACTTTACATTTTTGGATTTAGTGAATTTTTGGTTCATTGGAACAACTTCTCATCAGTTCAGCTATTCCACCATTTTTTTTCTTGGTGTATTTTGTTCCATGTTGTCAGTTGCATTCTTTTGTGCTTTTAGCCCACTAAGGACATAGCAAAAGATTTTGGTTTGACAGTGTAAACAGTTTGCTTGTATTTTTTGAGTAGCCATAATACTCTGTAACTACTTTGATTACAAATCGTATTGCTTCATGCAGCTTAGGTGTTTTGTCTAGTCAGGAAATGGAGGTTCCATTGCTTTGGATAGTCATACTATGTGTATTATTGCATACAGCATTCCTCACAAATATTTCCACAAAATCATTAACAAATTATAAAAGGTATTAAAAAATTCCTATTGGTAGACATCAACAATTTGAAGAAGGTCTTGCCTCTTATTTATTCAGTAAGTAATATTTATTTATATAAATATTTCTTCCTTAACTTATTAATCTGAGAAACAACTTAATTAACTCTAGACAGTTTTATTTCTTTCACCATTGCCTTCACTGACTGCAGTGGTTTACACAGTTGAAATTCTATTAATCAGATTGGAACAGATTTGTTTTTCTTTTTACCTGATATCAAGAATAAAAACCCTCTACATTAAATTAGGGAAATGATACACCAAAAATATTTTTATCTAAGCAAAATTAACAAAACCCGTCTTATTTTTAATAACATATCAGTGATTCGTGCTTATTTGCTAAATCACCATGTAAAAATCCTTCAGTAGCTCTGCTGCCTTATCTGTGTATTTTCTTAAAAGATTCTGCAACTTAAAAGTAGATAGCAAGACAGTAGATGTTTTGTTTTGGAATTGGAAAAGGTGCATGGGAAAAGGCATCATAGGAATAGATTAATAAAACTTGTGAGAGACTACGAATGAAGAAAAAATAGAAGGGCATCAAAACAGTCCATATCCATATAGTGATTAAGAAACAGGTCTATCCTTAATAATCTTATCAGTGAACTCCACAATTTTATCACACATTGTATGAAAAAGCACTTCCTTTCCTAACAGAACTATGGTATTTTTATCTTCAGAATAGGCTGAAGACCTCGCTCAGTCCTTGAGAGAGAGAGACAAGGAACACAGGCATTCCCAATCTCTCTCCTCTACAACCTTCAGTACTTTGCAAAATTTTTTTTTCTCATGACCCATTTTAGTTCTTCTGCTTTCTTAAACAATCAGTCCTAATATTTGCAGTCTCCTTTACACAATCTCCCTGCATTTACTTCACTGTTTTCATCACTATTTGAATACACATATTTGTAAAATACCCTAAAAAGGATGAGGAAATTCTCTTTGGAAACACTTTTCTTAGTATAGTTTAAAATTAAAAGAAACTGTTTAAAAAGAAAAATAAAACAAAACAAAACATATCAGCCCCATCACTGTCACTTGTAATTATAATTCCTTCCAATATTTTAAAAACTATAAAACCATCTAAAACTGAAGTGCAGGCTTAGCCACATGCCTGTGTAGACACTGTAACTAATTACATGTTATATAAACAGTATCTCACAGAGAGCACAGTATAGAAGATAGATCATTAAGACAGTTTACAAAGGGAAGGGAGTGATCTTACCCTTTTGAATCTTGATTAAAGGAAAAAATATAAATTGCTTGGTTTAAAATTATTTAGCTATCTAAAGCATAGTGAATGCTTAGCACAACAGGGGGAATTCATGACCCAGGATAGGCCTATTTTATTTTGACAAATGAAATACCTCCAGGGTGCTGAAGTTTTGCTGATCTTACTCAGCCATTTGAACAATGGGAGGATCAAGGCTTCCCTGAGGTACCCTTACCAAGTGCACACCTTCGCTTCCTGTTACAATAAGGCACCAATTATCTCCATAATTATTTTTGAATAGTCATTTCACTGTTCAGAAGAAGCAACTTCTGGGATTCCATGTATGCAGAAATATGTTAAAATGAAAACAATCTGCAGAAAGAACACTTGTCTGGATTTTCAGTATTCTCTTTCATGAACTTAATTAATGAATTTACCATTTTTATTAAATTAACATCACTTTTTTATTCTACTATTCATTTGTAGTAACAGATTTTTATACAGATAAACTAGAAACTCACTTGAAAGTCAATTCTTTCCTTAGCCTATTAACCAAGTGAGGAATTTCAGTGTAAATATTAACATTGTAACAGTACTATAATTTCAGCATTTGAAAAAGTTTCATTACTTGAGGAATTGAAGTATTTAGATAAAGTTAAATTAGGCCACAAGGAAATATTAAAAAAAAAAAAAAAAAAAAAAAAAAAGATGACCTAAATGGAGAATTGTGACAGCAGCCAAGTAAATAACTTAACAAGAAAAAGCTTTGCAGAATATTGATTTAATGCATCACTTAAGCAACAGAATATTTCAAACCCACATTATCCATGCTCTATTTCCCTGTACCTTGGACAGTTTATCTATTCACCTCTCTCAAAGGAACAAGCACATATTTCTACATGAATTGTCTGTGATGTACAGTTTTTAACAGTATGATAAAATTAGTCTTTAGTATAATTCTACTTTTGTGGATGTGTACTCATTGATAGAAATCTTAGCATATTTGGATTAAAAATCTACAGAAATTTAACCAGGATATCATATACATTATAACCTTTACTCTGTGAAAGTAAATCACTGCAAAATAAGAATTTTCACTATGTCAAAGGACTGTAAACTGAATTTCAACTTAATTGCACAGATTTTCTAAAAAAGCATTAAAAGAATGCCAAATTCACATTGATACTAAATTATGGTTTTAAATGTTCCATTCATGACAAAGACTGTAAATGTAGTATTGTCTCACAGGAGGAGGGACAAAAAGTAGGGAAAAGTACTCCTTTAAATTTAGGGGTTTTTTTTCAGAAATAATTGAAAGATTTTTTTTTTTTTTAACGACAGTAAGCTTTATTACCCAAAGTAAAATCTGGTGCTGTAAAGATTGTTTCAGCCAAAATTAGCCTTTATCAGTGTTATGCCATTTAAAATGCATGAATGACAGCTTAATGGCTAGAGAGGCATCCGATCTGAATTCTCTGATTTCCTCTCTGTGGCTACAGAACTGTAGCTACTGCTGCCTGACTCCATGTCACCCAGCTGCTACGTCAGGTTCTGCACGTAGACAGGACTGTTTTTACAGCATACGCTTAAATCCTTCTACCAAAGTCCTACATGAATGATGCGTATTATGAACGAGGCCCTTTACTACATGCCTGTCCTGAGGAAGCGTTTAAAACACCTTTTGTCCAATGGCTTTGGTTTTTCCTGAGTAAGCACTCAATTTTATGGAAAATGGGCTAGGGAAATAGAGTTACTTAGCAGGTGGTACAGGAATTGCACAAGGTAACAGAAGCCCAAAGGAAACTACGATCTTCATGGCATTTTTCAAAAACATGAAAAATTTGTCCCCAGAACAGGGGTTAAATCACTGTTTATTCATAACATCTTCGGTAATTTCCATCACTGTTACCTAGTCTCAAAGATATCTCATCAGAGACAAGCAAAGAATATGGAAGTAAATTCATTACTAACAAAATGAACCACAGCTACACTCACTTCTAGCAATACCCATTTCACCAGTAGAAAGATGGTTTTAAATTTTTATGTCTCTTCGTTTTAGAGGAGGTGGCCACAAGGTCTTACTGATTTCCCTTCCTCCAAGCTGTGGTAAAGTCTCCCGAGCTATTTGTAGTCTACCCTTTGTAATATCTGCAAAGCAGATTTAAGGAATTACAGAAGTTACCTCCTGGCCAGTTTTATTTATCTTTTACAGCTAAAGGACGCTCTGAGAGCATCACTGGAGCCTATTTGACCACCCTTAGTGATCTCTCCAACTGAGCAAGGCAGGGAATAAGACTCATCTGTTCACCTCATGTTGATTTGTCATTTGACATCTGTGTCAGAGCAACACCCTGTGAAAGCAGACACTTTGATGCCACTGCAGCTTTATCTCTGTCAGAACTAGAGCTGGGTGGAGTATTTACTGTGAATAATTTATTCAGCAGATTTCACCCCTTCTTCAGTTTAAGAGTTCTCTATACATGTCCTAATTAAAAGAGATAATTGGCTTAATACTCAAGCACTTCATTCTTACTTGTTCCCTTTGTCCAGAGGTGTCCTGAATGAATCCAGGGGTGAAATCCTGATGCCACTTGAGACACTGAAACCCACTCTCCTCCTT
The DNA here is from genome assembly GCA_024611175.1 of Megaceryle torquata. Classification (NCBI taxonomy): domain Eukaryota; kingdom Metazoa; phylum Chordata; class Aves; order Coraciiformes; family Cerylidae; genus Megaceryle; species Megaceryle torquata. Next base: position 51,441 of record JANIJG010021695.1, read on the forward strand.
CATTTCACTAAGATCAGGATCTAAGTCAAGGTCCCTCAAGCAAAAAACCTCCAGTTTAGATTGTAATATGCTACAAATGAGGTCCATAACTAAACAGTGGGAAGGAACAAAAGAAAAGGAGTGAGGGACACAGTAACAGGCTATTCAGATACCATCATGATGGCTCTCTAAAAAAACCCAAACCAAACCAAAAACAAACAAAAAAACCTAAACAAAACAAAACCAAAACCAACAAGAACAATAACAACAAAAAAACCAACCAAACAAACAAAAAAAAGAACACCCCCCACCAAAAAACTCCACAACAGCAAAACAAACAAGCCACAAGAGAGATTATTTAAAGTAGGAGAACGTTTACAAGGGCTCAGGGCAGGATTTTACTCCCCTACATAGATAAATATGCGAACATACTTTGATGATTATTTGAACAAGTGCAGTTTGCCTCGACTTCTCCCCTCTGCCTCCCCACTTTCCTCCCTTTTGCCTATACCTTCTTTAACCAAGATCAAAAACATCTTATTAAAGGAATGATTTGGTCTTTACTGTATAAGAAATTCATTAATCAATATAGAATATATAATACAATATATAAAGATAAAATGTCATTACTAGAGTAGAAGTTCTATTCAACTATATAATAATATACTTCTGAAAGCATCTCTACCCTGCATGGACCTAGCAAGGGTCAGTGCCTGAAGGCAGTATTGAATTATATTCTCTGAAATGTTTAGTGTTTTGCTAGCAATTTCAAACTCCACCATTTTTCAACACACAGTCACTAAACTATGCTGCTTAAATTATTAAAACGTTTAAATTTAAATTTTCATAAGCTACTACAGGAAAAATGCACATCCTTAAAGTAACAGGTCTGGTTTCTTGCAAGTAAAACTATGGCATTAGTATTGCTTTTATGCTGTATAAACTTCCCTTAAGAAAAGAACAAAATAAATTATTTCGTTACGGAGTAAAATGTGGATGGCAGATGGTGGTATCAAAAAAAAAAATCCTTTTGAATCTATCTTGGTTTATGAACACACACAAATGAACAGATATGGGGCAAACTACCTGCTATCTTAATCCATAAAAGACTGACATATGAGATAAGAATAGTGAATCAGAAAGTGGGAGATCTCTTTAGATCAAAATTAATGAAAAGAAAGATAAATTATCTTTAAGAATTATTATATTGATCCACAAAGAATACATTACTTTTAAAAGAGTTATGAAATATTTTAACTTCAATATGTTTCTACTGAAAAAGTAGTTGCAACTCCTAATGACTTGCTTCCTTGTGATGTTATAATCTTATCAATAATGCCGCACTTCTATTGCAGGCAGTGCTATAGGAGTAGGACAATGGAGGGAATGCTCTGTTCAGTTTTGTTATATACAGTGTGAAATACTTAAATGTCCATCTATTTCCTCTGTGGAGAGAGATTATTTATCCCAGAAAATAATATATTAAAAAATTATAATCAAAATTAGACCACATATGACATTTGATCAAAATGTTTCTACATTAGAAATGTAATAAATAAATAGAAATAATGGATTGCAGAAAATTTTTATATATTTCAGATTTTGAAACCAATATCTTATAGCAGAAGGAAATCAGAACGTAAAGCACCAGTTGCAAACTTCTGTAAGAAAATGACAGTTTCATAGAGAATTTATAAAATATATGTTTATATATTAACATGGGTTTATTGGGGATGAAAGAAGTTACCTGAAACCAGAAAAAGATATGTAACCCTGTAGGAGTAGCCTGCAGGAAAAAGTCCTGGTATGGTCACCAAGTCAGACTGCTCCTATAAATTCCTTCTTTTTTTTTTTGGTGAAAATTTGGCCTGCTAAGTTTCTGGCCTGTGTATCTTAGGGAAAAATATTTGTTTATAGTTAAAGAAGTTGTGGGATCAAGTGACCAAAGAAAAGGGATAAAAATGGGAGGATGCAACAAAAATTAAGGAAATCACCCAGGAAGAAAGGGGGGGTGGGGGTGGTGCAAAACTCTGAATTTAAAAGAAATCACCAGACTTTATGGAATATGCAGATGTGATATAAAAATTGTTCAAGTATATTTCAATGGTACCTCAATGGTTACAAGAAATTTTATGTTTTTTAAACCTGAGTTGTATCAGCTTAAAAACATATTTGGTTTTAGCTTTGTTGATCACATCATTCTGGACATCATAATTCTATGACACTCTAAACATAGCCAAACTTTAAAACACTTCTATCAGTCAATTTAATCTGTACAATATTGCAGTTACCAACCCACTGTTTACATAATATTCTGTTTTATCTAGAAATTTGCTCCTACAAATACAGTTTTCAATAGATTATTTTAATATAAAAAAAAATCCTGGATTTTTTCTTAATGTTATCAGTTCATTTGAATGAGATACTGATAAGATCTGAATTGCTCACCAACAGTCCTGTAATCAAAATCAGGTTTATAAATATGAAACAACCAATAGCTCAAAGTATGTATAAATTTCAGAACATATTGGTCAAGAATCTACCAAATCTAAGATAGTTTTTGTAATAATTAAATTTTAGCCAGATTATTCAAAGAGAGGGTCTGCAGAGAAAACAGGAATAAGTTGTTCTGTCTTTCAATAGTAATGGGATGCCAACCACTTCTCTGCCTGATGAAAATCTTCCCAGTATCTCACGTGGTTTCATTCATTATCTACATACACAGAAGAGACAAAGGTGCGAGAAAAGACTTGGCTGCAAAAAATTAAACAAACAAGCAAACAAAAGAAACCCCACCAAAACCACAAAAAAAACCCAAACCAACAAAAAAAAAAAAAAAAAAAACCCACACAAAAAACCCACAAGCAAAACAAAACATAAACCTAAAAATGCCCCACAAAATCAGTTATGATATTAACAGCTTTGCCAGTGATTTTTCTTTATATAAAACTAGCACTGAAGTTAATTTCACCACTCCTGGTGAAGAGATTTGAACTAACCTTCCTTGACAGCCCTCCTGTACACGACAAATTTGAAAAATTCCTCATGTTAGTTTAGGGCTGTTCTTAACTAGGCTATAAAACTATTGTCAGAATATATACACGAAATGCAAATAATGTGAATGTTTCCAGCCTCTGTCAATTCCCCTCCATAAAACAGCTTTTTGGGTACCCTTTAGCCACTTATCTGCCCTCAAAGATTTTCAATTACTTTGTTTCCTCTCTACCTTTTTCCAGCTTCTCCAGTATCTCCTGGGTTTTTTGACTGATTTTTTCTGTTCTTTTGCATTGCTAATGTTGAGATAGCAGTGACTAATATAAGATTTAAACTTTAGCAGATACCACCTACTGCTGAATTATAAAAAGCAAAGGTGTATAGAACAGCAAGAATTCTCTGGAAAAGTTGCAAGCAAATACACAGTCTATACAGTAAAGTTCAATTATCTGACACAGAAAGAAAAATGGAAAGGCTTAAAAGTGCTAGGCAACATGAAATCTACATCATACACATGTTAGAATTGCATTCCATTTTCTAAGGAAACAGTTAAAATGTTTTCAGAAGTATGCATTTATATAATACAACACATGAACATGCGAAACACATATATGCTTTTATTCTGTTTATGAAACAAATTTATCTAACTTTTTGATTTTTTTTTTTCATTTCTAGATGTGGTATGCTTAGCTAAAAAGAAGCCAAGGGGCTCCTCCTCTCATTATAGTCACTGAGCTAAGATTTACAAAAGAAAAAACAACACTAGCTGTTTTGTAAAGATGTTTTGGATTGCACCCCATACGTGAGGATGAAGGCCATCTTTTTTTCCTCCTCTCACCATATGCTCCCTAATAATCTAAAGAATGAAAGAGAGCTATTTTAGTGATTACCATTTCTAACTTAATTCAGCAATCTCTTTTCTTTCCTAGAGTTCCTGGCCAGGGAACAGTGAAAATTCTTATGAACAGGGCCTCTATTAGGCAGGAGTTGAGTGCCTTTACCAGTCTTTGCTATATCAGGAAAAAAAAAAAAAAGCCTGAAAAACACTAACCCAAATCCAGAAATAGAAATCTATTCTGTCAATGGATGTAGTCACAGAGGACCACATAGCAGAAACAGTATGGCCTCCAGACTCTGACAGCCCTGTTTGTACAGCAACTTCTTGTCTCGCATCTTAAATGTCATCACAATGACAGAATTTCTAAATTAATGTTACTTTCCACACCATGGTAATTTTATGATGCTCTCATTCCTTGTATCATAACTGTATGAATTCTTCTTTAGTAACAAATAATGGAGAAAGAGGCAGTTTGTTATTCAAGGAGACTGAACAAGATGTAGTGTACATGTTCAATTTGATTTCTTTAAAATGGAGATGATATAGAAAATATGATGTCCACTGAAATACATGAATACATGTAAAGATGCACTTCTCTCTCCGCAGACAACAGTGATGGCAAGTATTAATTTGGTCTCCAAAATACCATAAAAGTCACAAAAAAATCTGATTAAATCACCTGTCTTTGACTCATGGCTCAAGAAGTGGAGGTAAATAAACATTTTTCCAAATTCCATAAATTTTCTTGAAATTCACTCATGATTTATTTGAGGAAAGAGCTCAATACTAAGTGAATTCACATGTTTATTCCCTCACTTTAAATGGTTTTTCATCATTTTAAAAAACAAAACTGACATTCGTGAAAAAGATGTAGTTAAGACAAGATCATGTACTGGTCTTAAAACCAGAGTTTACTGCTCTCTGGAGTAAGGTTTCTTTTATTAGTATTCCTTCCCGCTGTAATTGAATTAAACAACAAAAACAAAAAAGCAACCAAAATTATGAAGACCACCAGCGCTGCAAAAAAAAGAAAATGTCTCCCAGGGTTTTCAGTTCTCTCCCTTCAGTGTTCTGGAGTCCAGATGTGAAAAGCCCAGTGGAGCCAAAAACACGTTTGGAGGGAGGAGAGAAAGTTTTGATGCTACTACTGTAGCCTTATTTTATCCAAACCAGACAATTACCTTTCTTCATAAAGATCAAAATAACAAATAACCACAAAAACAAACCCCACCTTTTATATATTGCTACTGAATATTATTTTTACATGAGCCTGGTAAAGAAAAATAAATACTCTGCATCATCTTACTACTTACAAGCAAAGAAGGCCTTTCAAGGCCACCTTCATAACTCAGTCAAACATAATAGTGTATTTATAGAATCTTAGAATTGACAAGGTTGGAAGAGACCTTAAAGATCATCTAGTTCCAACTCCCATGGGCAGAGATGTCTCTCACTAGATCAGGTTGCTCAGAGCCCCATCCAGACAGGCCTCAAAAACTTCTACGGATGGGGCTTTCACCACCTCTCTGGGCAACCTGTTCTAGGGTCTCACCACCCTCATGGTGAAGAACTTACTTCCTAACGTCCAATGTGAATCAACCCATCTTTAGTCTCAATCCATTCCCTCTAGTCCTACCACTTCCTGACATCCTAAAAAGTCCCTCACCAGCTTTCTTATAGGCCCCCTTAAGATACTGGAAGGCCACAATAAGGTCTCCATGAAGCCTTCTTTTCTCCAGACTGAACAACCCCAACTCTCTCAGTCTGTCTTCATAGGAGAGGTGCTCCAGCCCTCTGAT
>JANIJG010021695.1:72555-98523 GCA_024611175.1 Megaceryle torquata
TCACTCCAGGCCTTTGTAAACAGGCCCTCTCCAGTCTTTTTATAAGCTCCCTTCAGGTACTGGAAGGTGGCTATTAGTTCTCCCTGGAGCCTTCTCTTCTCCAGACTGAACAATCCCAGCTCTCTCAGCCTGTCCTTGTAAGAGAGGTGCTCCAGACGTCTCTATATAAAGACATCTCTATATAAATTAATATAGGCCATCCTCCCTATAGGGATAGTTTTAAGAAGTTTGGTTTTGAAGGAAGATTTATTTATTTATAAGAACACATGGATCTTACCATACTAGTTTATTCTAGGAGTAGGCACAGGTCAATGGATCAAAATATTCTGTGATGTGCCCTGAGATGGTTTTATGTTCTTTGATTTCATTTGTAACATTTGGACTACAAGAGAATCAAGAAAAGAAAAAACCACAGAAGTTGCTTATTCCATGACAGACTGTATCTAGAGCTGGGTAGCTTTATCTCAACACAAAGAGTGCTGCTGTTCACAGTGCATCTGCTAGCAAATCATCAACACTCCTTGTTTAAGTGTAGGGTACAATTAGAAGTCAAAACTTTAAAGCAACCTGAAATGTTATTGTAGTTAGCTATGCAACTGGATTTGATTTCTAGCCAGACTCTATCCCTTTGGTCCTGACACTGTTTACAAGGCATATGTAGTGCAGGTGGTACTCTCCTTAATTTCACTGAAGGTCAAGTGCACTTGTCATAATTGTATTTTTTACACAGCTGAGAATTCAACTACTTCTGCAGACTGAAAACAGACATTGTTTCTGTTAGGAAAACACACAACACTGAAGAACTGGATTTGAAAAAAACAGAATGAAGTAATTTTTTACATAGTTTTCACCTGCTACTTCATCAAGATCATCACTTTTAATGTTTCTGTGTATCACTGGAAGCAGCCATTTAGGTACTTAATGCTTACAAAACTTCAGAAAACTTTGTCTTGAAGAAGTGGTTTCATTTGTTTTCCTTTAGGTATCTATTAAGAATCTTTTTCAGAAGCACAATCTGAGCTTAAATTTGAAATGTTCGTAAAGGACTGATTTTACAATTACATGCAAGTATGAAACTGAATAAAAATTAAATTAGTCCAATTTCTAATTTGAGAAAAACAGGTAACCAAAACATAAATTCATTTAGGGTTCTGCTATTTTAGAAAATCAAAATAGTGTTTTTCAGAGGCGTATCCTCTGCAAAATCCAAACTGTTTTGTTACAATTCCTACACAACATATCAAATCTGCAGAAAAAAAAAAACCAAAACCCACACCAACTTGGTAGAAGCAGGACACTATTCTTGTGTCTTGATTAATTTACTTTTATGAGTTATTAGTCCCTTTTACATGCAAAATTGTCCCCAAAACACAGCAAATTGGCCATTGAACCTGCTTTTGTCATGAATATGTATTTCCCTCATCTCTTACAATCATTGCTGTGCCTTCACTACACATTTTATGCAAAGAAAAGAAATTAAAGCAAAACATCTTTGCTTGGTTTTAAACTTCTTTTCCATGTCAGTTGAAACAAACCATAACACAAAAGCCCCCCAAACCAGATGTTTCATTCTGTAATTTTCATATAATACTTCATTCTTGAATAACAATTAATAAAGAGTTTTCTTCCAGTACACAATTTCCTAACACATCATAGACATGGAAGAGAAGAATTTCTTCCTTCAAGATCCTGTGCACCATCAGGACCGGAACTCAAGTGTGTTGCAAAGCATGAGTTCACAAAATTCTAGAACTAGAGACAGATTCCCCTTGTGAAATCCATTCACTGGTGAGCTGCTTCTTACCCATCTTTTTTCACTCCCACCCAACTTTTTTGTTTAAACCACTCTGCCCTGAATCATTCTATTCCTCTGCAAAGAGGAATGGAAAGATGTGAAAACTGGAACTGGTTGTCATAAATGTGAAACATTACTCTAGATAGGATAACATTTCATTTTACTTAGAAGCATAAACAAGTAAAATAGTACCTTTCTTTGAGGCAATTAATTTTCAAAAATACATGAATATGTATTAGATTGACACAAGAAAGATCAGGACTTCAAACCTATTTTTGTTTCTAGTGGAAACTGCAATTAACTAACTAGCTTGCAATCTGACTAGTGTGTCTCAGAATTTTCCTACTTGCAAAATTAGAGAAGTTTCCTCAAAACACAAAGTAATATGGTAAACAAGCATTGTCTCATGAAATGTCATTAAGTCAAAATATGGGACATCATTACTTCAATCTGTGGGATTCATCTGACATTTTGTTTCTAAATGCAAACTTTCTCTTTCCCCACCTCACTGGTGATTCATATACTTTATTTTTTAGTGGTATGATTATAATTATTAAGCTTTGCTGTTTTATTCTATGGTTAAATCCCCAAAGGAAGGAAAGAAGAAAAAGAAAGAGTCATTCATGAAAGAAAAGTCATTCATCATGACTATTCTATCAGTACCAGTATTCTAGCTGAATTTTTCAGGCTCAGTGGCAAAATTTGTGTAACTTAAGAACTTTTCATTGGGGGGGGGGGGGCGAAAAATTAAAATTTATTGGTCACATTAACAACGGAAGTGAAAACTGAGTTACTTTAAAAGTTTATAAAGTTCATGTCCTGTTCAAAGGGGAATTAAGGTGGTTTTGTTTTTTTTTTTTTTTCTTTCTGAAAGACTGATTTAGATTTATACAAAACAAGAATTCCTGAACTTCAAAAAAAAACTAGGTCAACAGAAGCAGGGACTAACACTGAATGTGCATCAAGTTCATGAATGTATTTCCTGGTTGCATAACTGTTTGAGTTTGCTCCTCAAAGAATGTCACAGCAGACCTGTACCCATGCAGGTAATTTTGTAGCAGCTGGCACAGGGGATTGTATTTAGTATTATCCCTGCAGGTTTCAATGGGTTAGGACTCCATCCTGTGTTTCCATCACGCTCCTGGTAGAAGAAGACTGATGTTTACATACACAGGTTATGAGAACATCAAGGCCATTGAAATCACCAGACTGTCTTGGCTGAATTAATGAACTTTTCATTACATTAAGACCTATCTCTCTACTCTGTTCTCCTCCAATGCCTCTCTGCTGGGTAACACACTATGCAGTGCCTATGGCCTGTCCTTTTCTTCCCTTCTTTGAGATTTATACAGAACAGACAGCAATGATTTCCTGCTGGATGCCCTCAGGATTCACTGCGTGTTTTGGACATTGCAAAGGGAGAGCAGACAGTCAAGAAAATTTGAGACTTTTATGGGAGAGGGGGTTGTGGCCTTTGGCTGTAAGATCTTAATGAGCTTCCTGCTCCTTTTTTTCCTTAGCTGTCTACAACAGGAGGTGGCAAGCATAACGAAGACTAGAATTGTGCATCCTTCCTTGCCAAAGATTTGTCATCCAGTATTTTTAAATTTAGAAACTTAACTTGGCTGGCATTTCGCCTAGTGCACAAATGTAAAATAAATGAAGTCAACATAGCATGAAAGAGAAGTGTGGGGGAGACCTATTTCTCGATTGTTCTGTTTGAAAACTCTTACTTTATGACAAGAAATAAGATTCACTGAAAAAGGCATTCTGCATTGAAAGATACTGGGAATTCTTCATTATATGAGAATATTTCTGAATGAAGACCTTCTATATTGTTTTCCATTTCCTTTAGAAGGCCTCAGATTGTACCAGCTGTCTAAACACATTTACAGTCTCTCCACAGTGCTGCAAGTCCACTGTAGTGGAACTTATGTAAGGGTCAAAGGTAGCATAACTGAGAGTTTGTGTTTTGGCTTGTTTTTTAAGACACAAGAAGGCAGCCATGCATTTTCTGCAAAGATAGCTACACATATAGCTGGCTTATTATAGAAATATTTGTTGTTCTAATTTGGAGACACAACCTGAATGACTCCTAACCATTTCACAAGCTTTTTTTATTTTTTTAATTTAGTGCTACATTTTTCATCTTGCATTTGACTTACCTACTTTGTTCTCTACTGCCCTCTTTTTCCCTTTTTTTTAAATTTGTAAGATGTTAGCTGAGCCACAAAAGCAAATTCTATATCTCCCAGCGTACTTGCCAAGTTAATTTTCCTTTAATTTGCTCATTTAACTTGACAGGAAAGAATAAACATTTTGGATTGGATGATACATTCTCATTTGAAGCCAGGAGCTAAGATGGGATCATACCAAGCTTACCTAAAAGCAGATAAGTAATTACTGAATAACTAATAGAGCATATTTATCACTTGAATCAACTGCTCAAAATTTGACAGTTAATATCTTTTCTGAAATAGCTACTTGGAGGATCCCTTCCTCATCCTCCAGGAAAGACATCTGGCCAGCACTGAATGGAGTTTACTGTTTAAGCATCCCATCTGGTTTCATCATGTTAACACATGATTCCAAGTCATTCAAGAAGTATGAACAATGGATATTGTATTCCATATAATGCCATGTGGATTTAATCTTTAAAAGATGGTGACACTGTAGAAATCAACCTTTTAGTTCAAAGTCAAACCATTTCATGTACTTAAGTCTTATTTCCCATAGCCTCAGAGAAGTCTCAAATTTTATCCTACTCTAAGAATGACAAGCAGACAATGTCTCCCTCATACAGTGCCATTCCCATTCTTACCTATCATAATACATATCTCGATAAATTAAGAACATACTTCCTAAACACAGCAGTGAAAGTCAACATTAAGACAGACTTTTTCACAAGAATACTCATGTTTGTCCTCAAATTACTTCCAGATTGCTTAAAAACAAATGCAGCAGTTAGCTATAAGGCAAATGGAAGTTGGGCACCTCTATATTCCAGAGCTGATAACTACTTTTCACTGAGATTAACAAAATCTACAATGTGTCTCCAAAATAAATGGCAAGTAAGCATTTTCTTCAACAGAACAGCAATAATATATCTCAGTGATGCTGAAAGAACATCTCATTTCTCTCTATCCTCTTGAATAAAAATTCCAATTTCAGTTAATATTTATTATTCAAGCACTTTTTACATTTATTTATTTGTAAAGATGATTGACCCACTGTCTTGTAACACTAATATTAATAGATATTTTCTTTTTTTGTTGAAGGATTCCTAGTAGGACCAAATATTCAATGTTCAAGTGGCTTGTTATGAAAAATTAATAAAACAGATTTCAAACTAAAAGAGAATCATAGAAACTTCAAATGTAAGCAGGAATTTAAGTATTTGCTAGCTGTCCTTTAAGCCATCTAATTAGATTGCTAAAATTATATTGTTTCATTTAGGCTTTTGAGAAAGTAAATGGATTTTCCCTGGTAGGGCAAGAAGATGGGGAAGTAAATACATATATTTAGGAAACATCTCTTTAGTGGAATGAAGCAGAGAAAGCACGCTTTAAAATTTACACAACATGTATGATCATGTAATTTTAAAATCCAATAACTGAATCTCAACTTTCATTTTTGGAGTTAAGGTTCTAAAAGATTTGATTTCTCATAAGAAATCCCTGGAACTGGACCAGGAAGGAGGACTAGCTTACCCTTCAAATTGTGAAGCCAGAATCAGAGCTGTGTAATAAGATATTATAGATTTAGCTGATGAGAAAAGACTAAGAATATTGTGGGGACCGCTAAGGAGATTAAATTACACCATCCACCTTTTTATGGACTTGTTGAAATGTATCCTTTCTTTATCATCACCATAATTTCCAGCTAGCTCACAGGGTGAATTTAGATGAAAAGCGGACAAGAAAAGTGGATCACACGATATCAGAATTTTCACACCACCACTTAAATAAAAAGTATTTAAAAGGCTACTGATGATGATTAAAAGATCACTTTGCATTGTCTGGAAAAATTGTTTACTGCTGTGCTGTTTCAGTTGACACACACACACAAAAATATCTAGAGGATCAGCAAAGGAGGAAGAAATGTGCTCCAGATTATGGAAATAAATGAGTTCCTTGTGGAAGGAACTGAAGAGTTCCCAGCAAAGCTGTATTGAAGGTCAGCTGTAAGAGTTGGAGATTTTATTTAAACCTATAGAGATCATATAGACTGTAGATTATAAGGATTCAACAGTATTACATCTAGCTAATTACAACAGGGAAGCTACAGAACTCCCTAGGCCATGAGAACTATATAATGCAAGATTGGAATAGAGATGATCAAGCTCTTCTGGCTTTAATACAGTGTTCCACTGCTCCTATCATCTCTAATGATTAAATCATTCATATATTAATGACTATGTTCATTGATGAACACCTCAGTTTTACAGAACTAAGAGACTTGTTCATTTCACTTGAAAAGAGTTGATAGTATTACCAAGTAATTCTGGTTGAGTACTCATTCAGCAGATTTATGCATGCTATATCAAAAAGTCTATGTCAGAAAGTCTTCAGAGCCTGTCTAATTCAAGTACTCTGTCTAGAAGGATATTGCTCTTGAGTACTCAAAACCTATTCATTCAGTTCCTTATGTCGGCACAGGCAGAGTCTCCAAAACACACGATACTTTTCTGTCTATAATTAAGATAGAAAATGTAAGGTACTTCCCTCCATCATCTGTAACACCTGAATTACTATAAGCACTTGCCATGCACTAAATGGAAGAAAGGATACTTGGAAAAAGGGGCTCCAGGAAACTGAAATCCTAAACTGAGTCTGCCAGAAAGCACTTTTAAAAGATTTCCAATTTCTGTGGCCTTAAGGCATGAAAAACAGGCAAGATCCTTGCTTAAAAAGAACTAAAAGAATCCTGTCTTCTACAATTTAGGCAGCTGGTTAACTTGTTGGTTTCACACAAACATTTTGCAGGACTTGACATTTTATAGTAGAAATGTTTGATTTCTCAGACAAATTACAATTGGTTCTGCTCACAATTTCTTTCACTTAAGATGTGGTAAGAGAAATTTGAGGATGTAGCAAAAGTTTCCAAAAGGGATAGAGTTCATTCAGATGCTTTACTTAAAGTTCAACCAGGCTGGACTAGCTAGATAACAAAATTTGGTGCCAAATGATCCTCAAAAAGATGAGCAAAACATCAGTTTAAAAGGGAATACAGTGCCTGATAGAACGTTTGTTTCTACATCAGTTCTCTGATTTGCAAGAACACATGGGATATTAATGGTAATTTTTTAGTTCTTGAACCAAGGAAGGAGTATTTCATTTCTGGAACATTACATTCAATCATCTTGTTCCTGCCTATGACGTTTAACTTCCTAAAAAATAGAATGTTTTCACAATTCTATTCTGTATTAGTGGAGGAAGAGTATCTCAGCAGTTTGATATGTTTCAGCATTAAGAGGAAAAATAAGTAGCTTTCAGTGTACCTACTCTTGCTTGATACCTTGCTGGACAGACCTACCACCATTAAGTGAAATTAATGGGTGGTCCCAATACAAAGTTGCAAGAACAGCCTGAGTTCTAACTTGGACCCTGATTATTTGTAACTCATGGCTAGCCTTACAGAGTCTCCAAGTGCATTACGATCCAAGTAACTAAATTAAAACTTAAAACTTTTCTCCCTTCATTAATGTAACTAAGAAATTTGTGCACTGCAGGCATTTGAAACCTCAGTCTCTCCCTCTTGCTAATACAGTCTTGTTTTCCACATAATAAATGGCAAGCTGCCAATTTTGGAAGTACACATGCAGCAATGCAAAGGAAAATAAGCAGATATGTCTGTATATATTAACTACAAGTCAGATTATTGTATAGTGCAGCTGGAGTGAAAAACACTCCAAAAAAGCTAATTACAACTCCAGTCCTTATTATAAGCAAAAGCTTTTATGAACTAGTTACATTCCTCACTGCATCTTATTTTTCTTCTTCACCGATTCAAACTCTTGAAAATAAAATTGTGTCAAAGCTATTAAAACAACAACAAAAAAGTATTTTAACAAGGCAATTTTTCAAATTATAGAATAAAGAATAAAATTATCTTCATTCATTTCATTACCTCTGTGGATGAGCCTTTTAGTTGTTTTTAGCCATATGTAGAACATAATTGCAAGATAGATACTGTAATTTCATTTAAAATATGTAAGAAACAAAACCTATTAACATTGATTGAAGCATTTTTTTCCTAAAGCTTCATTTTCCTCTTCTTATGGAAGGAAAGAGGCAAGGTACTGGTAAAGCCAGCAGGAGCCCCAGGTTCATCTGGGCTTCTGTTCCATATTCAGAATTATGTAATATGAGAAACTCTGCTTATTCCCTGACTGCCAGGTTATGGGAAGGTATATTAAGGTTATTTCCCTGTGCTCATTCTATTATAAAACAAAGCAAATGAAGACTATTTTGGACACTGCTACAGAGTAAAAAAGAAATTAAGACAATTCTCTATGTTATATCACACAGTTGTGTATCACCCTCAAAACCTACCAGCAGCAATCTAAATCAGGGATACACATGAAAAGCTATGAACTTAAAACCCCACGTTCTCTCTCTCTCTGTATTTTCTGTCCAGGTACTGTAAGTACCTTGAACATCTACAAGGTCACCATATTTGTTGAGCCTGCTAAAATAAAAATATAACCATAATTATATTCTATTCATCCTCCTCTCTAGTTAAAAATGAGAGACTTATGATAACTAAATTTTGTGGTCTCTGTTATATCCACGTGACTGTGCTGCATTCACTCCTCAAGAAATGCCTGGCATCTTGTGTCACAATACTAAGTAAAAGCTGGTTTTCCATATTTCATAGACCGCTTTTGTACAGGACCATTGCCATTTTTCATTTGCAAAAGCAACTATATGAAGTGATAGAACTTTCAGAAATAGAAAAAAAAATGTCCTACATTTAACTTAACAGAAAGCGGCATTTCATCTTATAGCCTTGCCAGTGCACTTGTTAGTAATGTGATAGGATGTGTCATGTAGGTTGAAGTGAATTTGTTTGCCTCAAGGATCAAGTGCCACTTCTCACAAAAAATTTAAGAAGATTTCACTTCATGTTTGTCTCCTAATTCACAAGTAGTGCAGTCTTTGAATATCAGCTTTCCTGTCAAGCTGGAAGGTGGTGATTCATGAAGTTAAACTTCATATGGGGTTGTACCATTTTTAAAGAAAAGTCTTTTGGAAAACATTTCTAGGGATTAAAGGGAAATTTATAGTCAAAAATGGACACACTGAGTCCAAATCAGCTGTTTCTTGCTCAGCAGCAAATTGACTGTTTTAGACATATCTCTTAATTATCCTTAATTTCAGTGAAATTTACTGTAGAACAGAAATAGATCCAAAATTAAAATTTTGAGGGATGGGAAAAGTGAGTTCTCTGCTTATCTGTGGTCATTTATCAGTTTGCCAGTTAAAGTAGCAACAAATGGTTTACAGTGCATCATTTCTATATATGAAGGACTTAATATAAATTAGCAATATAGCATTCAGTAGTCACATATATTCAACATACTGAGTCGCATTACTTTATCTCACCCTCATACAAGCCTAGCAACAATGTGGCCTCCCACTAAGTTATTTAGTGTTTAATGCAATGGACCAGAAGAACCTCAAAGTTGCTTGGCATAATTAACAACCCAAGACAGAACTAAATGCACAGTTTGTGGGGAACATTTGCAGGAAATCCTATGTGAAATAGTATCTACTGCATAATTTCTGTTAAAGGCTTTTAGCCCATTTTGGGCAAGTGCAGCTACTTATACAAACTTCTCAGATTAAATATCCAGTAAAAACATTTAATAAATTGTAAAAATGCGCTAACCAGTCCTTCAGATGAACTAGTTGATTTTAATAATAGAACTATCACATCCCTGATCCAAATATACTTTTTAGGTTTTTAAAAGAGAATTGCAATTATTAAGAGGTATGTAAATTTACTCAGTGGAGGTGAAGGATTTCTTTTGGACTTTGATTAGTGTAGTTTTAGAGGTAAGAGGAAAAGGAATGAGAGTCAGCTCTGTATTTAAAGTAATTCTTTTGCTGCCAGAAGATCCTGCCATTACCCAACAGACAATATACAAAACAAACCAAGCAAGATAAAGGTCTTCTCAGCCTCTACTTATGACAAGAGATAAGCAAATTCACAGATGACAAGGGGTACTTGTCAGCCTTTTCCTGGATTTTTGAAACCTTCATCACAGGATTAAGAGATGTTGCTCTTGTTGGAAAGCTACTTCACCAATTATCAAAATTATGTCAGGCTCTCATTCTCTGTGTTCTGGAACTGTTTTGTTTGGATGTCAGGCATTGCAGAGGACACAGAGAAACTCCCCAGGTTTCACAGCAATTCAGCAGAATAGCCTAGCTATTACCACAGCTTTCACCTTCCATTTTAAATCTTTTAAGAAGCCTAGGTATACACTTGAGGGGGGGAAGCAGGTGTGGCAAACAGACATGAGGAATGCTTGAGAGAATCTGTAAAGATTGATCTGTTTGAGGTGTGGAATGAATTAAGAAAAAAATCTACAAAGAAACCAGGGTGTATTTGGAGGTTATCTTAAAATTTAAAACAAATAAAAGAAATATCTCACTAGAGACATTGTATTGGACTTGCTTTTGTTGTTTTTTAACACTAGAAAGTTGCCTCAAGATGGAAAATGCTGGTTGTTTTTAAAAAGTATATAGTTACTTCTTTACAAAGACATAACCTCATTAAATTATGAGGGGTTCTATGAGATCTAAGAAAATATCTAACAACTACGTGTCTTCCTCTATCAAGTACAAGCCTTGTGCCTAGGAATAAAATGTGGACATGGATTAAAATGTCTTCTGAGCAAAAATTTGATTTGATGGGAATCTCATCAAGGTTAGGCATCTCCAGATTTAAAAAAAAAAAACCAAACCAAACAAAAACCCCCAAACAAACAAAACCCCAAAACAAAACCGTATACATTGAATACATTCTACTTTTTTACATACTTTAAATAATTCTGGTAATTTAGGTTGAAAAATATGTTATGACAACATTCTTTATGGAAGGTTCTCTGCATTTTAAAGCAGAAGGCTATTTCTAAAATATAATCACTAAAAGATATCTAAACATTTTAAGAGGAAACCTTATTAACAATCCATCAAATGAAGAACAAAAGGAACACAGGTCAGATCTCAGTTGACTAAGCATTACTTGTGTTTGCAGAGAGAAGTGTCTAGAAGCATGGTAAAGGCAAAGAATCATAACACTTCTGCAATGTCAGAAGTCAGTGTCATGAAATACAATGTTTTCTCTGGATATAAAAAATATTTAAAATAATTTTGTAATTAAAACAATTAAAATGAACTGTTAAAGCCTTTTCAAAAAACCAATGTCCCTATAGCAGGCTGTAATATCTGCAGCAGCAGTAACATTTACCAGCTCATGTGCTGTTCTGCCACTATTACCAGAGCAACTCGTGATGGAGGAACAGAAACAAAGACTAAATTTTTTTTAAACAGCCCAAACTTGGCATACAACAATATATTCCCCCATAGGATTTTTGTTCCTCTCCCATCTATGACTGTATTACAAGCGAAGGTCAGATTTACATTCTGGAAGTGAAACACCATGAAGATACACCCACAAGTATTTCATGTCTTAAATTGATAGCATTAACTATTTACATAGTAATGTCTATATATGCCAATTTAATTAGTAAAATGAAGGTATTTCATACCATACTACTCAAATGCAATACTCACTGCATGCACAAAAATATTATTTGGCATACTGTGAAGACAATTATTTCCTAAGAATTCCTTATTGAATAGTATGATTTATGTACTCATGAAACAAGTTTATCATATCAGTCCCACTTCCTATACCAACTTTACACAAGGAAGAAGTATTGTATAGATCTTGGCAGAAGAGTGTAGAAGTCTGCAGTTTTTTTTCCCGTATCATAAATGAAGCCTTTACTACATCTATGTCAAGGATAAGCTAATAAACGATGACAACTTTCGAAACAAACAAAAAAAACCACCACACCACACAAAGAGAGAAACTTGCTCTTGGCACTTGTGAGAATGGAAAATCATCTGCATTCACAAAATGACAAAAAGAAAAAAACACCCAAAAAACAAACAAAACCAACCAGAGGAAGAAGAAAGAGTCCTTAACCTTTATTTTGTCTCATAGATGGCTTACTATAAAACAAACAAACAAGATCTCTTATTTAACTGGTTACATTATATTCAGATTACCTCAGAAAACTAAGGCTTCTGGAAAGAAGCAGTCCAAGTTACTTACAAAAACCTTTATGAGAATATTTAATAGAACAAGAAATCCAGTCTCATCATTGCATAGTCCCATATCCTGACTTTTCAAAAATATATATACAC
The DNA here is from genome assembly GCA_024611175.1 of Megaceryle torquata. Classification (NCBI taxonomy): domain Eukaryota; kingdom Metazoa; phylum Chordata; class Aves; order Coraciiformes; family Cerylidae; genus Megaceryle; species Megaceryle torquata. The sequence goes on from JANIJG010021695.1 coordinate 84,796, forward strand.
AGTTATTTGTGTTTAAAGGAGTAATGATATACATTGATTTGATGAGTCTGAGCTTAAACTAGGACATCAAGAAATAGTAGCAGCAGGTATTCCCTTACTCTGCTGTCAAAAAAAGATTCAGCTCCTTATGCCACATTATTACTTCCCCTCTTATTGACAGTGATGCATATCAGTGAATCTCTGATGGTTGAAATGGCTATTGCAATTAATATTACTTAATTTAATTTTTTTAAGTTATTGTTATATGTATATCAGAATTATTTCTTTCCAGAATCAGGTTTTCAAGTATTGAGATTTCTCTCTTTTTGATGCTACTACTAACTGCCATGGTAAAGAGGGCACAGTGAAGACTCCCAGGGCATTGCCCCTTCTTCTCAACCCCTTCTAGGATATATGACAAGAGGAAGATTTCAGAGATCCAGGAGCCTTCTCCACTCTATACCACCAGCCAGCTCTTTCTGCTGAAATACAGCAGTGTTTGCCACTTTACAGAATGTTTATTTTTATCTTTTACTGTTAGCAAGTATCTTGTGTTCCATATTTTACAAACAAGAAACCAAAAGTTTAAAGCATTTTAAAATTGTATTGCCAAAGTAAACACTTCAGAAAATTAAATGCCTTAATTCCCATATCCTTTTGGCAATCCATAGTTTGTGTTACCTGCTGGTAGCCCAAATCTTTTTTGCACTGCTTACTGGCAGCCTGGAGAGATCCTGCACACAGTGGAGTGAGCTTCCCAGAGCTCACCAATATTGGTCATAGTAAAAAGTCACATTAAAGACAAATTCTGCAAGCACCTACTTTCACAGTAATTGACAGTATTTTTACTCACACAAGCATTAACTCATTTAAAAGGGTGATGAATAGAAATACCTTTAAATTCTGTGCCAAAAAAAGGTTATTTCTTAGAAGAAATAAGCAGAGCTTCCCAAATTCTGTGAAATAAAAGGATCTGTGAAAGTCTTCCTACCCTAATGTGAAGCACTATAAAAATAAACCCTTAGAATACTTAAATAATGTTCTGGAATGTAATTAGAAACTAATATTTGAAGCTGAATGCAAATGCATTTTCCTTCACTTTATTCTAGTTAGGTTTCTTATAAGAAGTTTATTTCTAATTCAGCTGTAGACTCATCTTTATCCTTGAGTAAATTAGACAATCAGAAAATATTTTAAAATGCTGAAGGAGGAATGCATCAGGTCCAGTCACAAACACACAAAGAAAAATATGTTCAAAGTAATTAAAAATCCTAGAGGACAAAAAGAAATCTCATGTTAAAAGGTGTAGTATAATCAAAGTATCTACACTCCTTTTCAACCTTGTGACTTTAACAGGGTGGGGTTTGGATAATACCTTTCAAAAAACAGCCTTCATCCTTTTGGAAAAAGTCAAGTGATACTTCCAATGTCATGAAATAAATAGAAAACCTAGGTAACATCCTGGAAACTGCTAGTTAGCAGTTTCATGTGGAAACGATGTACCTATAAGGTTTGAGGTAACAGAATTCTGCTACCAATACCCAGTCCTGTAAGGACTGTAGTCATATTAACATCTTTTAGCTTAAACCAAGTCTGTACCAGGAACTTTATTTTACACTACTCTAATATTTACTATATTATTAGTCTCTCTGAAATATGTGTTTAATCAGTCTACATGTGACCAGTGCAAATGACACTAGTCATGTATAACCTGACAATTCAAAGATTTTAAACTGTCCACTAATGGATTGTTGTTCTTTCTAAAAGAAGCAGACCGAATGTGAAAATTTCCTTCAGAGCTATTCAAAATGCACATCAAAAGCTGAATACAAAGATTAGGCTTGATATAAAAAATATCTCTGGGGTGTGTAATTAAAGATAATCAAACTGTTTATTAAAAAGACTTATATACATTATTTACTTTTTAATTAGAGAAATTTCTAGCTACATCTATTATGTATATTATAAACGCTTCATTTTCAAAGGTCCCAAATAAATGAAAAATTAACACAATTTTCTTCAAAGCTTTGCTGTGCAATGTAACTTTTCTTGTGTGTGTGTGTGTGTGTGTTATAGAAAACGTACCTTGTTCACAGTAAGCTTCCCTCGGGAATTGAGTAGTTATTACAGTTCTGAGCTAGGGGGAAAAAACTTGACATAATACCTTATAGTTACCCTAAAAGTGCACCTTCAGCAGTTGTCTTTTTGACTTTTTCCTATTATAATTGTCACTTGAAGTGACATCAGAAATATTTGTTTGCAGTAAGAACCGAAGCACTTGTGTCAAGTAGCACCATATTATATAAGCTGTCTCATTTAAAAGCTGTAAGTCTAGCTGGATAGTGGCATGTATGATTCAAGGTGACAGAACTCTTGTACTTAGCAGAGGAGGGAAATGCATTTAGAAAATAACAGAAGTTCAGTTATGAACTACGGAAATATATAATTTCATTGAGATGAATGGAAAAAGCCTATGCTTTAAGTTAAGTACCTATGCTCAAACTTCTCATTTAATCAGTCATCAGTAAAAGAATATCTGCCAGTAAACACTTTAACCTGACAAGGTACTGTGAACACTGTGCCTTCTCTTTGGCTATAGTATGTTGCTTTCATAGTATTAGCTACAGTCAGTAGAAAAAATAAACTAAGTTATAGGAAACAATGTTGGGATACCTCCTCTGAATTTACCAAATTCCTTCCAAAATGCCTTATAGACAGACTATTTAGTATTCATCACCACAATCCTGTACAGCAACGGCTGTTAATCTTCTAAAATGTACAGAAAAGAAAAAACACCAGCTCTACAAACAGGTTTATATTGGTCTATCTTGTAATTTTCAGTAAGTGAGCTGTTGGGCTTTCCACAGGGTTGAGGGATATTTCTAGTAGTTAACTGTAAATTTAACACCTAAAACAAAAATTTACTGTCTGGTGTATCTAGAAATAATTAAAAAAAAATCTCTTTTCAAGGTCATCACTAAGATAACATACAGTCTGTATTACACAGTTGTATCATATAGTCGACATACCAGACGATGAACCCATCATTCACCAAGCTTAGACTTAAGGTCCAGCACAAACATGAAGTTAAATGTGCTTTCCAGAGCTTCTGAATATTGCATTCAGTCCGTGTTTCTCCCTAAGAAAACAACCAGCCTTCCTCAACCACACACATAGAAACCTCCTCCTTTTCCTCCCACTTCAACCTCCCTCCCTCCATCCCCTAAAAAGGCAACCCAAAACCCAGAGAAAGTCTTAACTATGGCAGGCAAGACTGGTTTTTTTTTGACTTTGCAATGTGGAGTTACTGAAATGTCCTTAACAGCTCAGTGAGATAAGTAGCACTGCTCTGTTTTCACACTGGTATTGAAGAAATGAGGATCTAACTCCTTTGTTTGTTGTTTAACTGATTTTAATGAGCGGAATTGAGGACAGGGAGAAAAGGGTTTCCAAATAGTTTCTGAAAGGTATCTTTGAAGGGAGAATATAATCTTCAAAAAGGAAGAAAATTAAAAGCTTTTCCTCAAGTTTCCTTTCATTTCTTATCTTCCTAAAATACATATATACAGTTTGTTCCAGGAAATGTCTGAAATGCCTTCTGGTGACTTTTAAATAAACATGAAAAATCTCCCTTTGAGTTCAAAGAGTTTCAAATAATGATGAGGGAAGAGTTCTTGGACTATAACACAGATGTAAACAAAGGTCAGGAATCACTCTCAATAATTAAACTGCATTATCATTACTTCTGGACTTTTAGTCCACTATCACAAAACTGTATTAGACTTGAGCAAAGCTCTGACATGCTTCCACAGCAATCTTTTTCTGTACACTAAAACCACCAGACCTCGCTACATTTCTCAGCTAGGAGCCAATGTTTCTGCGTACATATTACGTTGCAGTTTCATTTGCCAGTAAAGCCTTATTTACTTGCTTCCTGTTATTAATTATGGGAAACCGGATCTCTTCAAACTGTAGGAGAGGCTCTTTTAACTCCTGTCTAGACTTTTCATGACAAAATATTGATGATCCCTTTAATGTTTTTGCAGAGACACAAACTGAGCTAAAAAAACATTGTTACCTCAAACAGCTTAAGAATCCTTATCACAGTCACAAAAAAAAAAAATCCTTTAAATCACTTGAGCTCACATCCTTATTGTTAATCACTGAAGTAAGTTTTTCTTTCATAGTTGGATACTTTCTTCATCTGTCACACTGATTAATTAACAGCTCACAGTATGAGCCCTGAGCTTAAATAGCCTACTGAAATAAGGAGGAGAGATCAACGTTAATATTCCATAAAAGATTGAGGAAGAAAATTGCTTAAATGCTTTCTTTAGTAAAAAAGGATCAGTCAAAATAAAATTAATTAAAAAATAATAATAATAATTAAAAAAAGAGTAGTTTCTGTGAAAATGTATGGCCTGCAAAGAAAGATAGGAAGATTGCAGTGAAAGATTAGGACGAAAATTAGAGAAAACTTTAAATTTTTTAAATTTATATTTGGAAATAACCAGGTTTTGAACACGAGTGAAACAGTTTTCATCACCATTTTAAAAAGCCATTTCTTCAACATGTAAATAGTTCTATAAACACAGTACCATTACCTGTACAGATCTATGGGGAAAAGACATGCAATTACATGAAATGGAGAGCTGCTAAAAACCTTAAACCTAAAGCTGGCTTTTGCCAAAATATTTGTAATCTCTCCTCTCCCCCCCCCCCCGCCCCCTTCCCAAACTTTTAAGTTTGGCAGTTATTTCAAGAGTTTGACTTTCAACAGCTATGATTTCTCCCCCTTTTTTAAAACCCTCTGGTACTGCTGAGTGGACAAAAATTACATATGCAAGAAAAGCTGACAAATGAGTACAAGGCCCCTCCTTGCCAGTGCCTCGACAGTCAGAACTCCTGCCAAAACATGCCTGAAAGCTAGTGAGGAGACAAAGACACAAAGATTCCATTTTCTCAGCGAAAATGCATTTCATGTAGAAACTACCAGTGTGTGGCATGTGTGCTGTTTCAAAAGCAGATCAAGAACTAATATTTCAATTAAAAAATGAAATATTTGATTATTCATTAAGCTCAACAAATGCTGTTTAACATACAGCTCTTTTTAAACTGTGAAGTGCTACAGGGGATAGGAGGGGTGTAGGAAGCTCCATAAAGCTGGCAAAACACATTCAGTCATGGAGAGACTTCAGTTCAACACAATCCAAGCTAAGAGCTCACTGTTATTCCTCTAAAGCATCTCCTGATAATGCTGTAGTACACATGCATCCAAAATAAAGTAAATCCAGCTTTTTTAGCTCAGATTTGGTTTAATGTATTTGCTATTAAAAGATTCTTACCCCAGGATGTCATTAAGAAAGTTGCAATGAGTTTAAAACTCTGGCATCTAAGCACTTCCAAGTTTGCAAGCTTTTCATAGCAAGTTTACTACTTTTGTCTCCTTATTCTATCATCTCCTCACTCATTACTGAGCTGGAATGGGTCTCCTTGTGAGCAGGAAGATCAGCAGCAAGGCAAACACAGACACACAGAACAGAAGAAAAAAGCAAGAACATGATTTCTTCTTGAAACTAATCAGAAAGTTGAGAAAAAGAACAAATGATAGTGGGAAGATTTGTGAAGATTCAAGTTTCTCACTAATTTAAAAATAAAAGGGATTAAAAACTTTTTTTTTTAAGTGTGATTCTAATCTATTAGGATTCAATGGCAAAAGTAACTACTATTGTTAAATATAACATGAGTTCACGCAGACTGGGAATTTGGGAAGTGGAAGTGTAAAATGGAGGCTTATTGATCAGAAAAGTTTTAAAAAAATGTTCTCAACTCCAATATTGCTGCTTATCAACATGTACCGTTCTCAGAAACTTCCTGCTTCTACCAGCCCTTTTTTCTTTTATATAAGGCTGCTTTTAGATATCTGGTGGTAGAGCCACCCAAATTCAGCCAAAGTCTTCCAGTCTTTTGTCAGAAACACTAACGTGGTATAAACAGAACATTACATAATGAAAATACTAAAAATGCAATTAATGCCCTAAATTAACAGGTTTACGATAGAGGATGAGATACCACTACCGAGAGCTGTCTATAACAGGACTCCCAAGTTCCCCCTGCCCTCCAGAGAACATTGCAGGCTGTGAGCCCAGCTCTCTACCCACTCCTCACCCTCACATTCCCCCTTCCTTAACTCAGCCGTGCACTGTGGCATTTCCTACATGCTGCCTCACAGCACTTGCTCTTCCCTTCTGCTGCTCTTGAGGACTGCCCTGATGATAGGTTTAAGAAGGATGGGGCTGGTAATTCTTTGACTAAGAAAACCACTTCAGGAGATCAACACTCTTCATTACAGAGGGACTGTCAAGAACAGTATCTGAAGAAACAAAGACTGTGCTAAGAAACATCTGATGTGAAGGACAGGGAACATTGGAACAAACCTTGAACTTCACATATTTAGTTATAAGTTTACATATCTTTTTATTAAATTTATTTTTCATTAATTTTCTTCACATATGTTTGGATGATCCCACTGTCTTGCCACTTATCAAGTCTAGGCACATTCTAAGTCTTCATAGACAAAGTATCTAAATGCTTTCTGTTCTTTTTATGCATTTTACCATCTAGCCATCATTCAAGCCTCTCCTCATCTCATGCTCCTGCTGACACAAAATCCTCTCATCTGCTCTGATAGAATCAGAGCATTCTCCTCATGCACAGCTATTTCTATTTCATCTCCATTCCCAACCAGACCAAACCACCATCATGTTTTTTTGTTAATACAATGGGATCCTAAATATTGGCTTAATACAGAGATGTTAAAAAAAAAAAATCTCTACATCAGCAAGTTTGATCATCTTACTGGTAATTTTTTTTTCCTTCAAATTTGTGTAAAGTTGATCCAAGCCTCTTCTTGTACTCCTCCCATAGAAAACAGAAGAACTGTTACACTAACATAGGTAGGAAATAGCTAGGAAATCAGGAGTGACTTTCCTGATTTCTAGAAATACAAAATTAGTTCTGGACTAAGAACTAAATTCCAGACTTAGCTCTGGAGTCAAATTTTGGAAGGACTACTAACAGAAGAGTTATATTTAATTAATAAAAAAATAATAAATTTTTTAAAAGCTGCCATTATTGACAAAGTGAGAAATACAGAGCAGACAATGAAATGAGAAAACAGATACACAGGTATACACAGCTAATAAACTCATTCTTCAGACTATCATTACAATGAAAACTTTTGAGACAAAACTCACAGCATCTCAGACTGTAGAAACACTACAGCAGTTGAAAAATATTATCACTTGATTTCACATATATAGTGGCCTCTTTCAGCTAACACTATTCCTATCTGAATGCTTTTAAAGATTACTTGAAGATCAAATCATAGAATTATTTCAACATACAAAAGATATTAAAAGTCAAAACCAAAATCTTGCATCTTTGTCTAATGTCTGTTGTTGCAACTGAGTTCATTTTAATGACCGCGTGTCCAGGCAATATGTGGCACAGGGTTTGAAAAGGAAGGAGACTTATGTTTTAGTTGGCACTGGTACAGCACAGGTTTTTAGCATAACTTTTATTAACATTAATGGGCATTATGTAATTAAAACACTATGCTTTAATTCCCTGAGGGGTGGTGGTTTTTTTGGTTTGGGTTTGTTTTTTTTTTCATGTTTTATGAAAGAGACACATAACAAATGTGAGGTTTTTTCAAAGCTATTTGAAGAATTCAAACTTGCATGTTCCTCCATTAATTGTAACAGAGAAAGTGTAGCTAAACAAGATGGATCTGAAATTCTCAAAATGTCTTCCATGAAACCACATGAAAGTTAATACTACAGACCCATCTTTTAAAGCATATGCTGTAAAATTACAGTATTTTGTAAACCACAAACTCTTTGAAAAGTAATCATTAGACCATTGAAAAGTATAGATTTGAAAAGACTTATTTTTAGATTTAATACACCATACTTGATACTAAACTTATTTACATGAGTCCAATTTAATAACGTAGCTTTAATAAGCAACTCAAGTATTTGTTACTTAAATCCTAGCATTTTCAATCCCAAATGCCAAGAATTTAGTAGGCATTAGGAATCCCACCACCTAACCTGCTGCACTTCAGGGACACGGGTTTGTTTTTTATGGAGTTCCTTGGGTACCTTTGAACATTGCAGGCTAAGTTTGGCACAATTATCAGAACTATTGAAAAACTGAAGGATTTTTGAAGAATTCATCGGGATTGGGGCATGATACAAATAAAAAGCAGATTATTACCTAGGCCTGTGTTTGAGTGCTTAAGTGGGATTATTTTTCATTCATTCACAAAGTGAATTCAAAACTACACCATGGTGAAAGACCAATGCACACAGGTTTAATATACGAGTTATCAGAGAAGGATATCAACGCTTATCTGCAGTGCTGACAAATAAGCCTAGAACTAGTTTTCTGGCAAATTTTTATTGTGCCTGAATAATCTCACAAGAGCAGCAAACCAGAACAGCGTGATACAAAATACCACAGATATATGTATTTACGATGTTTCAATGAGTGAAAAAAAGCTTATTCACACTATTGTGTTCCCATTTAACATTCTGAATAATCTAATTTCACTTAAAGCTAACCTGAAGCACAACATTTTACCTAAAAGTCCAATGTAAAACATTAGTACAAATAATACAAAAGCACTCAAACCTCTTAACAGTGACACCAGTGATTTTTTAAGCAATGTCAAAACCAATTATCAGCTGATCTATTGAGCATATCCTAAACACACAAAATCCTTTATTTCTTTGTCTTCTAGACAAACCATCACAGAGCTGCAGACCAGCAAATGAAGTGAACTGAGGGCAATTTGACCAACATCATCTGTGTCGGTTCCCCAGAAGTTAAAGAAATATATAAAGTCTCCAAGGTACATCCCAGAGATTAGTTGGTTGTGCCATACAATTAGTAAATTATTTAAACAAGCTGTTTTCTTTGATTACATTAAGATACTCGCAGCAGTGAGAGCTATTATCTTCTACAAAAGCATGTACCTTCCAAAATTATGTAGTTTATTAGCACTTCATTAACAATGTGCCACCTCAGCCAAATGATCCAGCAGCATTTTGGTCTCAGATACAAGGAAAAGATCATTATGAAACTTCACCTGCCTCATTTGGGCAAATCAAATAAGTATATCTGAGCCACACATTACACAGATACTTGAATGCTAGTTTTCATCTTGTGCTTTCTGTTGCATGCCAAACCCATAAGCCTTCTTCAGAGAAATCAACAAAACAGTGTAGAGATGGAAATAAACAGATAAGATTTTAAAAGGCTAAACATTGTTTCTTTTCATAAGGTCAGGACCCCAGGTAAATGATGCCTTTTAATACAGCACATGAAAAACTGAATTATGGAAATCATTATTCTAGGCACTATGAGCAATTTTATATTCCCAGCAGGATGTTTTTCATCTCATGAAGATTTTCCAAGGCTATTTAGTGTTACTGTGTATGCAAAACATTTTTAAGGTCCCCTCCCCCTGAAAAAAGATCTGCTAATTAAAAAAAGCTGAGTCAAGTGGTCAGACAGACTGGAACTTGAGGATTATAGGTAAGAGGGATGAAATGAATGCTTAGAAACTATAATTTCTCTTTCTGTGGTAGTAGCAGAAGCAGCTGTTATAGACGGGCAAATTAAAGATGTGTCTGACTAAGCCAGCAGACTGGAAACAAGACATTGCAAAAACACAACAGCAAGTCATCCGCACCCCACTTTTAAAAAGCCAAAAATGCTGACCATTTTTTTTTCCCCCTTCACTCTCTTCCTGTTATTCTTATCTGTCACAGATATTCTCCAGCTGGTACACTTCCAGCTTTTGCTCACCAGTTCTAATTTCCCACCCCCATCCTGGGGAGTTAATAGTAATTCCCAGGATTGTGGACAAGTACTCCATAGTGGGAGTTGTCAAGCAAACAAAAAAGGACACACTTTAAAGAAGAGATGGTGAAATAACAGAGTTGCAGTTCTACTCTTTTTATTTTTCTTTTTGCCTATGAGTGTTGTTCAAACTTAAAAACAAATCTTCCCATAATTAATAAAATTAACCATTCCTTGAGAGAGCAGTTTCCTCTGCCCAGTAAAATCAGCATCTAGATACAGAAATTTTTCCAATTAAAAAAAAAACAGATGTCACCACATTTTTCAGATACATTGGTTAAGTTTCTTGTAATTGACTCTTCAGTTTCTAATCTGCTTACCCCGAATCTTTTTAAAATAAGCTTAAAAACAATTTGTTGTGATTTTTAATTAATTCAATATTTAATTAACATGAACTAATGAGGCTGTACCCAGTTTTCCATATCAGAAACACTTTCTGAAGGGTCTATGAACTATTGCAAAAATAAGTTACTTAAACAACAAAAACACTCCAAACAACTGTTTGTCATACAGCAGGTATGGACTTCCATTCAGAAATATGGGAAACATTAGTTGCTTTGCTTAGACAGCTTTTAGGCCAAACAGTGTTGCAAACCTATAATTTGTCTCAATTTATATTAGCATAAACCTGTGGACTATTTTTGATCTCAATTTATACATCGTGAATGAATATCACCTAGTCTATTTCGCCTGTGTTTATTTGTACTCAAAACAAACCTGTCATTTAATATTTGTGGTAGATGTATTTTAAGTGCTGCCATTTCAGTACTACTCTAATGGTGCTGTTCATAATGTTACATCTGATTTGAGACACACAAGCTCTTTGAAAGCAATTATTCATTAAATATATTTCAAAAGTGTTTAAGATTCATACCATAAATCTTTAACAGGCAAAACTGATACAGGCAAGTGCCCCATTTCTTTTCAGAAGTTAATTTTAGGTTGCACGGGGCCTTCATTTGATGCCTTTGTCTGATACAAATCTATTGCCATTTTGTATTTTCGGATAAGTTTGAGAGAACAGCAAAATAACTCTAAAGGTTAAATAAAGCCCATCTTCAGTACAGTCTCCCCCCCGGCCTGCTGTTAAGGGTGGGTATTTGAGAAGGTTCTTTACATCTCCTCCCACGCAGTTTCTCTGCTTCATAAGCAGAAGCCAGCTGCTAGTTCTTACAAGTCTAGCAGTTAGTTGACATTTACCATTAGTTTACTGTTTCCATTCTATCTTAGCAAGGAAAAGACCTAGAAAATTACTTTTAAAGAGTGAAGATTAAATCTTTATATTTCTAATTCCTCAAAACTGGAGGGAGCCTGCAGCCAAGGTTTTTTTGACAGGGGCATAAGGAAGGAACAAAAAGACAATGCTGTGTACCAGCACAGAGAATAGGACCAACAAGTCCTGGCTTTGCTGTTACTATTCTTTCCATAGAAAACGTAATTGCAGTTCTTGGCCAGAAGTGCCGATTTCATTATTTATTTCCTTTCCAAACTCAGTCTCTAAAAAACGGAAGTGTAGAGCACTAATTGTATTTCTAAAACAACAAAGTTGACAGCATTATTTAGCAGCTGCCATAAAAGAAAAAAAAAAAAAAGAAAAAAATGTCCTACATAGGTACCTATGATAGAGTAATTTGATGGTAGAGACTGGGGGGGAAGAAATAGGTTTAGGACACACCACCAAAAACACTTAACTTTTCCAGAACAAACTGAACATCAAACCAGGCTGAAACCTATATAAAGTATGCTATCAATTCCTGCAGACAACCTTGTAGCACACCCATGTGAAAGCTTGCCGGTTTAATTCCTACCTCTATACACAAATGTACATACACACACACTACGATAAAGCCTTGAAGTCAAACCTAGCTCCCAAATAAGAACACTGATACAGGTCTCTGAAGTCTGTCTTTATGAAATTTATGTTGAAAAGAAACTCAGTTATGAATTTTAAATGTATGGAATTCTTATACCAAAGAACAGATACAAAACAGTAGTGCCATAGGCACTATTTCAACAGTGAAACACTTTCTAAAATTATTTTCAGATTAATAAGTATTTTAACTCATAAGAAAAAGAGATGGCTCTCCTTTGGGGCAGGTTCATACTTGAAGGAATCAGGAGAACAGAGGTGATCTGATAAGCAAAATTCCACCTGAAATCAGGAAGTCAAAAAAAACATACCTGTAGTTTTTAACAGCTCACTGAACCCTCAGTAAAACTAAGTTCAGAAGTCAGCCAGCTGGTAATATCATGCTTGTTTAATTGACTTTTACAGAACAGATATCCAGAGTGTATAGCCTTTTATCTGATTATATTTAATAACAAAGACCTTTAAAAGAGACAGCATTAACAGGATTGCTGTCGTTATGAAAAGAAACTTGGAACTGCGCAATTACTGTACGGCTCCAAAGTTTACCTTGTGTGTTTGGGAGCTACAGAAGAAAGCCATCCCAGACAGCTCTGTAGAGAGAGTGCCAGAAAATACCATAGCTTTTTTCTAGGTCTAGGTCAGAATATTTGAAGACATCTGTGACTGAATAATTTTTTTTTCCCTAAATCAAGGCTTCCATGACTGAATATCATAGAGGCAGTTATAAAAATCATACTGGCTCACAACATCTGCAGGAACTCAGTAGTGCAGCTGTTCACTGCACACGTGTTAAACAGGCAGAACTAAAAACTGTGAAAACAGGTCAAAGCAATACCAAAAAGGACCTAAAATGAAGAATTACACATAGATAACTGGAAAAGAATGTAGAAACCACCTTTTCTCCAAGTCAGCAAGCTGAAAGCATTAAGAAAAAAAAAAAAACCAGTTTGCAGCAATCCATACTCAACAGGTCTTGAGCATTACTTCCTTTCATTGTGTATTGCACTTATGGAGCACTAGATTTTTCTAAACAGTATCCAAAGTGTACTTTCAAGTCCAGCCAACAAATCTGAATGTCACAGCAGCATTTCAAGAGAAACTTACAGCACTAAGTTTTTAAAGACAGACTGAAATATTTCAAAGAGATCAATGCTACCTCCTCTTGTTCCCTTGAATTAAAAATGAAGAGCAGCTTATCTAGAAAGTAGAGTCTAATTAAAACTAATCTTTTCTAAAGAATAAAGGAGAAAAACACCGATCTTTAAACAAGGTGGAAACCTGTCTGAATACAGACAGCAATGTGTTTCTTCTTGCAAAGTAATGAATCAGAAGCACAGTCAAAATCACATTTCAGTGATAAACATTAAAATATCAAGTACTAAAAATGAGACAATTCCTATGGAATCATAATCCAGTCATCACCTTTCTTTCCCTGCTGATAGAGGCTTTAAAGAAAATCTGACATACTGTGTTCAAGTACATAAAAACATCTGTAATACCTTAGCATGCATGCTGAACTTTTTGAAAGCCTCTACTGATTTCAGTTAAAATTTTTACTTTCAAAGAGATTCTGTAATATTTACAATACAATTAAGCTAAGGTTTTGCATAGGTTTCTATGAAGAGAGATGCACATATATTATTTTTTATTCTTCCATAAAGAGTCTCTTTGGCTTTATGAACAAGATTTTTTTCTCAGCCTTTTTTTTTTCCTGTTTGGTTTTGTAATTTTTAAAGCAGACTTTTAACCCTCTGCCAACATTACTTTTGCAAAGCAAAATATTAAGTACATAAGTGTACAGACAGTCAGATAATTTGTTACAAGACTCTGGAGTAAATGCAAATATTTTCCATTCCTCCACAGATCCTTTCTCTCTGTACATGTACAGTTGTTTCACTTCATTGTTAAGATGAATAATCATAATTATATGATTATATATAGATGATTTT
>JANIJG010021695.1:98569-108692 GCA_024611175.1 Megaceryle torquata
TATATGTAGATGATAATCATAATTATAATTTGTTCTTTGCTAGACAAGAACAATGGATCTATGCATGACTTAAGACTGCTTAGAAAAAAGTATCTCTTTCTCAGAAAAAAAGATGCTGATTTATTTTTCTTTTCTATGTTATACTAAACACATGTATATCTAAATTATTTTAGTTTTCTTTGGGGAATAGGAGGACATAGCAAAAGAAAGAGGAAGAGAAAAAGTCAAGCAATAGTATAACTTTGAAGGTAGATAATAGTTTGTTCAGACTCTCATACAGAGTATAGGAAACCCAGGTTTCCAGGCCTGGGCAATCCAGAGGCACACCAAAACCACCAGGCTATCAACCATTCTAGGGCAGTAATGGGTATTTTTCCTTCTCATGACACAAAAGGCCTTCCCAGAAAAATGTCCATTGAAAAATATATTTCTTCAAAACCTCTTGCATTTTCCTCGTGGGGTGGAGGGAAATTGAATTTTCAACCAGATGTAGTTATAGTTTTGCACATATATATACACATAGTGAGAAACTCCTTACAGAATGAGAAAAAATATCTTCCTGTAAAGTTCTAGTAATACATTTAATCATATTACAAGCCTAATGCAGTACATTAATTTGTTAAATTAACACAGTTGGATTTTTAGATCAAACAGACAAGAGGGAGAAAATACTGTGATCCAACAAAAGCATGTTATAAAAACACTGCTGTTCAAAACAGACTAATTATTTTCTTGTGCTTGAAGACTAACAAAGGGATTTTTCCTTAAGTCAATTATTAGGTGTTTTTTCTCAATTTGTTACTTTTTTTTTTTTTTAATGGTAACATATCAATTCTACTACTTTGTTAAATACTCTCTAATCTGTTCTTATTCCTGTGAATAACAATTTTCTTAGGACTTTTTTTTTTTTTGAATTAGTAATAGTTGTGATAGACTTGGTTTCTCTCAAGTTTGCATTTTACAGAAGACCATAAACCTCAAAAGATCGCTATGTAGAAAAAACACACTGGGTCAACTTAATTTTGATATTACACAAATCACAGCCCAGTTCAGTATTCATTCTACTCAAAGAGCCTTACATCAGGTAGTGGAAGGTAACTCACTTATTCCATTACCTTTGAATGACTTTTATATTTATTTTTTTTTAATCCCCTCCCCCCCCTCCAAGCACAATTTACATGTTAAGATTCTGAAGAGATACTTCCTGCTGCCACCAAAATGCCACATAAAAGATGCAGTCATTCCAGTGAATTTCCCATTCCAGGGAAAGAATGGGGCTGGTTTTGGGACCCCATACATTCCCTTTCTCATATAGCAAAGCAAACTCCATTATAACGGATGCAGTATGAAGAAAACAGAAGAGATGATTAATTGAGTTTAAAAGCTATACAGTTGCAGCCTCATTTAGGAACTGTCCCCAGGCTTTCTTGAGCATTTAGTAATAAACCTAGACCACAAAGCCAAGTGAATGTTCAAATCTACATACCCAGAAGGGATAGAAGATCTTTTTTTCCTCCTTATTCTTAAGCCCATGTCAGCCCCCTCCAGTCTTTCTCCAACAAAGTAGGATTCCAGGAATCCAAGAATCATTGTTTTCTTTTCTTTTCTTTTTTTTTTCCTATCATGAAGGCAGAGTTGTATACTATTGACAGCTACTATAATCTTGATCACAAATTTATGTTACAGTAACACATCAGCATCATCTCTTGAAATCAAAACTTTGTTTTTCTACATCTTGTAAAAAAGAAAAACAAGCTGTTTACAGGCTAAACAGGTTAGGGAAATAGAAGTGGCCACACAGAGTTTGGGAACAGAAAATAAATTTGTTTGGCGTTTCTCTTCTGCCACAAGTGGCAGTTATAGCTAGCACCCAAGAAGCCTTCTGCCCTTCATCAACTGCTCACAAAGACATTTAAAAGGTCTGTAGTGATGATTTAAACCAAGATAACTTACAACAAGAATATCCACAGCACAATGGAGCAATTAGGTG
The DNA here is from genome assembly GCA_024611175.1 of Megaceryle torquata. NCBI lineage: Eukaryota > Metazoa > Chordata > Aves > Coraciiformes > Cerylidae > Megaceryle > Megaceryle torquata. The sequence continues at coordinate 100,560 of JANIJG010021695.1, forward strand.
TGGAAGGAATCCAGGATCAGCCCCCAACCCAGTCATGAACATGTTCAAGAAATTTGAACACCTGTACATTCAACCATGTTAGAACATATTCTGAAATAAAACAAAAAAAAGATAGGAACAGCCACAACTGAAGTTGTTCTCACATTCTTTGTTTTTACCAAATCCAAGCCTTCTTCAGCTTTTAGTGTCCTATAAATACAGCCCCAAGAAACAGTGAGAGAAATGCTGGAGCTGAACAGCTAGAAACACCTCCATAGGTGAGGTTTTCTTCCCCTCTGTACACATTATAAGCATGACTAAAGCAAGCAAGTAGCATGATGAAGGTGAAATGTCTAAAGAACAAGTCCTGTGAGGAGTTGCTGAAGGAACTGGGGTTGCCTAGCCTGGAGAAAAGGAGATTCAGAGGAGACCTTATAGCTTTCTACAACTACCTGAAAGGAGGTTGTAGAAAGGTGGGAGTCACTCTCCGTTCCCAAGTAACAAGCGATAGGACAAGATGAAATGGCTTCAAGTTGTGCCATGGGAAGTTTAGATAGGACTTAAGGAAATATTTTTTTCACAAAAAGGGTTGTCAAACATAGGAACAGGCTGCACAGGGAAGTGGTTGAGTCACCATTGCTGGAGGTAATGGAAACATGGTTTAGTGGTGAACTTGGCAGTGTTGGATTTACAGTTGGACTAAATCTTAAAGGTCTTTTCCAACCGAAACGTTTCTATGAATGACAGATTCAAATTGTTATTCTATGAATGACAGGTTCAAATTATTACTTTATATGCTGCTTTTTAGATACTAGCTAATTCCTGCCTTACATGGGATTTGAGATGTCATTATTATATCATCAAATCTAAGTGCTTTTTGTACTGACTTGAACAGTGAGTGCATCTAAAGACTGTAGTCCATAATATAGTTTCCTTTATACTGTATATACACATCACTATAGACACAGTGAAATAGTTTCAACAGGTACATTATCAGACAGCCAAATCATATCCTTGCAGTCCAAGAAATTATAGCACCACTCCATACAGCAAAATAGGAACATCTGGAATTCTGCTCTTGTGAGGGAAGCTCAGACTGCACCACTACATCAGGAAGTAAACTGTACTCTCCTCAGGGCTTTAATTGTTACAGAATATACTCAAGGCTTTTAGCAGAAAAGTAACAACCAGTTTGTTTACTGAAGAAATTACTTGGATAGTAGGCATTTATTAGGATAAAAGTTATCTATGTTCATGTGACATAGCGAAATTGTGCACATTTATTATATATTTAAAATCCTGTTAAGCACAACGAGTAGTTTTCTTTCAGAATTATTTCTTAAATAGAAATATAATATTATGCCTAAGACTGATTTTACCAACTCTGCCACTAGGAGGTTTTTTTGCTCGTTTGTTTTGGTCTTATTGGTTTGGGGTTTCTTTGTTGTGGTTTTGGTTTTGGGGTTGTTTTTTGTGGTTTGTTCATTTTTTGTTTGTTTGTTTTGAGGGTCTTTTGTTTGTGATGTTGTTGTTTTTGTTTGGTGGTTTTTTTTTTTTACAGTAATTCAAGTTCTGATCATATTTTTAAAAAGTTTTGGAAAACACTAGCCATTTCTTCACTCAAGTGGTGCTTTTGTTTCACGTTATTCCTCACAGAGGCTTTGTGGTAACACGTGCAAGAAAAATTACTCACTTCTCTTTGGCCAAATTCTATTATATATTACAAGAGTTACCACTTACAGACTTGATCCCCTATTGGGTAAATGAAATCCCATACCTCCCATAACTGCTATCACGTCCTCTCTACTATTTTCCAACACCCATGCACACCTTACACATTTTTCTGTGCAGATAAATCATAGGACAGGGGTTTGCTAAATAGTATGTTACTGTTCATTTGATTTCAGTTTGCCACAGGCCTGTAGGCACTTGATACTATTAAAATATTCTGTCTATTCTGTGTGAAGTACACATACCATCCTATAATTTCAAAATGCTCTTAATGAAATTAATTGTTGAGCTTTCTTGGTTTCTTCATATTTATTTTTCCACTTTTCAGCAACTGAATAATTTTTCTGTTAATTATAGTGTTACAATAGTTTTCAGAGTATAGAAAATGAGGAAACAACATTAAAGATCATAAATCTTTCTTCTATTCAGAGTCTTTGAAGCAGTATTAGTATTAATACTACAGTTAGGAGATCAGTACCAGTACACCTCCATGAAGTATACCTTTTCTGATCTTGAAGGCCCAATTTAATCAGCTAATGAAATCAAAATACTGTTGTGTTATTCAAGATGATAGCTACAAATATGTTAATAATTTATATGGGCAAACCTACAACCATTTGTAAAATATTCTATAAAAGATTTTTAATTTCAAGGTTTATTCTGTTCTTAAAAGTCATCTGATACTTATGCCCAGTCCCTCTGACCATTATGAACATTAAGGCCAAGTGATGCCAATACACTACAAATTTTTGTAGCAGTTCCCCTAAATTTCCTACTAGAACATGTTGTAAAGACCTGAAGATTATGACTATGATATTAAAATAATGGGCTTTTCTTTCAAAATCTGTAACTCCTCACAGGTCTTAGCAGTCTGTTTTGTGAGCAGCCTTTACAACATCTTTAAGCTCTCCTTGACTCACTATTCTTATTAACACTTCCACTAACCTGAAGGATATTCCAGCACAGGTAATTAAGCCCTAAGTAAATTCTAGTTTTCAGTTTCAAGAAGAGGGGAGCAGAGGGAGAATAATTCCTAGGATTCCTACCAGGCCAAGCTTCTGTGACAAGGGTGCTAAAACAGAAATAATTAGTTTTTAGATATCACAAACAAAATTGAAAGAATTTTGCAAGTAGATACTCCTCTTCGACATTATTTTCAGTGCTTTATATATGTAAATTCTACATTTACAGTACAGGCATTTTCTGACATTTTTATCTTGCATGGAAAGACAAAATAGAAATTAAAGGAGCAAATGTTTACCCAAAATTCACACTTGTAAGTTACACATCTGTGTAAATAGCACATGATAAACCATGAGCTACATGCACAGAGATAAGACACCAGTCTTGTTGCAAAACACTGAATAGCCATAGTGAGAAAGTGCAGTCATAATAAGCCAAACAATTTCATAAGATTCCTTTCAGATAAGTAAAAAAAATGTACAGTAGGAACTGAAAATACAAGAAATCTCATTTGTTTGCATGATTTCTGTTGCATTATCATAGAATCATAGAAACAGAAAGACAAGCTGTAACAAAAATGAGTTATTAGTACATTGTCAGGGCAGTGGAAGAAGAAACTAGCAACAAACATAGTAAGCAGAAATAAGGGGAAGTCAGGTTTTCTTAATACTTGTACCAAAGACACAGAATTTTGACATTTTACTCATGACACTTCCAGATAATGATTAGAAAGAAAACAATGATCTCTACAAGAGAGAGAAGCTGGAAGTGGTGCAGTTCCCCAATATACACTAAGGTTTTATCTATTGGATTTGCTGTTAGAAATTGAGAAAACTTCAAATTTTATAATTTATAGGCATAATTTCTAGTTCAATTCTTGGACTACCTGAATAAAAACTTCCTTTAGAGCCACAAAACACTTCAAAACATTTGAAAAATTCCCTCTTCCTCTTGTCATAGTTAAAATATACTGATTGTAGTAGCCATGCACAAGTGGTTTAAGGGAAATATTTCTTCATTAATATTCAGAAAGGAATAAACACAGATAATTGCTTTCACTTGGTCAATGTACTTTTTTTTGCATTTTATTGACTGTTCCAATCAAGATTGCTTCCGAAACCAAAGCAGTCACAGGATTTCTTTTTGCACATTCTAGTACTAGATTTTGAAAGAACCTGAGTTATGCGAATACACAGGATCAGTAGAAACCCATTTTGATGATCACAGATTTAAGAGACTGTTTCAAAGAGGTAGCTACACATGACCAGATAAAATTCTCAATAAAGAAGTTCTGTCAAGATCAAAATTTTCTAAATTACTGCAGTAGCTTTTTCTTCACTTCTCTCTACCTTCAGTATAAAGTATATCCTTGTCATATGTTTTCTGGCACAGAAACATGCATTGAATTTTAGATATGACTCTGTTTTAAGTGAGAAAAGAAAGGCATACATACACGTACATATTTACCACACTTAAAATGGGATATTGGTACTGTAAAGAGACAGCTTTTCTGAAACCCCCTACCTATTACTTTAGCAACTATTACTATTTGGTCTGGATTTATTCACAGAATAAAAGATAGATTTAATTCATGCACGTTAGTACTGCTTGAATATTTTGAAGAGAGTTCATCCAGTTAGCCAAAATTAGAAACAGCTAGTATATACATACTATAGTACTAGAAAGAAACAGTTTAATGTGCAATTTACAAAGCTTCATTCTTTTGTTTGCATTCTATCAGTATAAAGAAACAATGCAACTATTAAAACAGTCTCCTGCTACAAATGGCAGATCACTTTAAACAAGTTTCATTTACACTGTTTTTTTCTCTTTTGAAATACATTCTTTAAAAAGTTTCACAGTTAACATGTTGTACAGATTTTGCAAGGATCTCAAAGATCGAGAACTGTTTCTGGAAAGACTCTCAACAATTTGGCAAACAATTACAGCATACATTAAACTAAGGTACATTAAAAGTTTGGCTTCTGTTAAGATACAAAAACCTGTGCTTACCCACCGTTAAGTTCAATAAACAAAGCCAGTTGTAATTTAAAATAGATGTAAAAAAAAAAGTGCAGAAAGGGAAAGGACAACAAGTCTAAAAGGCAAAGAACATTACAACATCCGAGAGGAAACAAATGAGATATTATAACTGGGATGCAGTCACAGGACTATGTGTGACTCTGTTACAACTAAACACCAATAGCTTCTGGTGAAACTAGTTCTGTGTGCTACTTTAGTAAAAGTATAAAGAAACATATTCAAAAGGCAACGAGCACAAAGAAAACATAGTCATGACTATTCACAATAGTGAATTCTGTATTGAATGTGTGAACGGGAGATGAGGTAGGCAAAATTCAAGCAGCCTCCCTTTGCCTGGGATCTCTGTAGTGGCACAAACCAAGTTATCTAAACATAAAATGTCTGTGCTAAGAGGAAGGGAAGAACTAAAACACCACAAAACCAAGAACTGCTTTCCTCAGGGAAAAAAGGGTAACTTTGGACAACATTTGGCATCACAAGTTCAAAGGCTGTTTTATCTGCATTGTAAGTACAGAGTCAGAGATTGTACAGTATTCCTGTCTCCATACTATTGCTTTTTGTGCCATTAATGGCATTAAAATTATAGACCTGCTGCAGGCATGTAGTCAAAACACCACATCACCCGATGAGATGCTGTATTATAATGTCAGTGTGTCTGTGTTTTAACTGTTCTTTCATATACCGAACTTCTCATCAATCACTCTTTCTCTCCAAAGAGCAGATACAAGAGACAAGTCTATCTTTAGACACCACAGAAATTTCCTCCTCAGATGGCAGCAATACTTAGTTCATTGCATAGCCAACACTCCCATTTACCCCAACAAAATTTTTAGAGGTAAAAATAGTACAGAGTCAGGTAGAAAACTTTAATAGATAATTTAAAATTAAAATATAGGATATGGTTAGGGAATCAGACTGAAATAGTGTGCTTTAAGAAAATCCTAACTTCTAAACTAGATCGGGGGGATTTTTTAATTTCTTTCAGTTTTTAAATATTATGTATTTTTTGGTTACAGCTTCAGAAAAATATTCCTGATGTAGTGAACCACTGTTTTCCAGAAGCAGGTATTTATTAACCTATACATATATACAATTGTTCATAATAACAATCATTGATTAAATAACAATTTGCATTTTGACAGCATCTTGAAGTAGAATATATTCAAAGTTCTAAACAATCGTGTGACAAAATCTGAGACCTTTCTTCATCTAAATTATTCTAACAAAGAAATTAAAGTAGTTGTATGAAGTCACTAAAAGAGCTAGGCACTGAATGCAGATATTTTCCCTGCATTTAAAACTTTGGGATTATTTAGTCTGGAGAAGAGGAGGCTGAGGGAAGAGTTTATTGCTCTCTACAACTACCTGAAAAGAGGTTGTAGTGAGGTGGGTGTTGGTGTCTTAGCCCAAGTAACTAGCGATAGGATGAGAGGAAATGGGCTTAAGTTGTACCAGGGGAGGTTTAGATTAGATAGTATGAAAAATTTCTATACTGAAAGAGTGGTGAGACATTGGAACAGGCTCTCTAGGGAAGTGGAGTCATCACCATTTCTGGAGGCATTCAAAAAACATGTAGACATGACATTTCAGGACATGATTTAGAGGCCATGGTAATGTTGTGTTGACAGTTGGAGTTAGAGGTCTTTTCCAACCTTAATGATTTTATTATTAGTTTGTGCTGGGCACCTTGTCAAATCAATTTCTAAATATGACCAGGAATGGAGATAGCAGTCTTTGCTGTCAGTAATAATCTGAGGCAAAACTTTAAACAGTTATTTAACAACATCTCTACATGTAGGTTTATGTCATCAGCCAATGACTATGGTGGAGGATCTACATTTTAGCTATAGCATTTAACTGTTCTTCATGACTTATTGTCTCCTTTGTAAAAAGAAATGTCAGATACTACCCCACAGTAACTCTTGGTAAATTCTCTCAATTTAGTCTAGACCACTATGTAATTGTCTATTAAATGACTTCATAATGGTCATTGAATGTAGCCATGGATGATCCTTTGAAGATACTTTTAGGTTTTGCATCATTTTAATCTGACCACATTCATTAATGTCTTACTAATATTTAGGTTCTTTTAAACTATTGTCATTCACTGGAACTGTTCATTCACTTCGGAATTTGGTGCAGTCAGCCTGGATTCATTCCAAGTACTGATGGTTTGTTCTGATTATTAGATCTGAAAATATTCCTTGCACAGAAGTAATTAACATTTCCTGTATTCAACTCTAAAAGTCAGCATAAAAATTTCAGTTTCACTTAATTGAGAGCAAAGTGAAGTAATATTAGGCCTTTTGAAATCTTACTCTGAAGACATACAGCTTAGCCCAAACCTTCCCCTGGAACAACTCACTGTTTGTAAGTGAATACAACACCCCCTGAAGTGTCTATTAAAAGATATTAGGTCTGACTAAAGAACTGGAACTCTGCATGGAGTTTATCTCCTTTAGTAAGTTCAATAAAGATTTTGAACTCTGGCCTTTAAATAAGGGTAAAAATACTAGGTTTTCTCTTCATGCTTGAAAAATGGTATCACATGACGAAGATTTAATTCATGCTTGACCACTTTCTGGCTGTAATTTGTGTTTCACATATAAAAATCAAAGAGATTACTGGGGAAACACTAGAATACTTTGCTTTCTATCCATGCTCTGAACTGGGAAATAGGTCCCTTCTTAAAATTACTGATATACCCCTGTTGACCTCCATCAATAGAAATTCACTGATTATTTTGACAGAAAAAGAAGCTAAGTACATTTAAACATAAACCAACACTGAGAATGATCTGTACCCTCTATATAACTTCTTGCAAATCACAAATTTCAAGTTAAGCTGTGTATATCAATGATTGTCAGGGATATTAACAATTAAACACCCTCCATCTTATACTTTGCTATATACTAAATTTTCGTATCCTCTTCCTTTTTAAATACAAGAAAAAAATAATTTATTATTCAGTTTAGGACATATCAAAATGAAACAGGTATACAACATTTCCCATACATGCATTCTTCAATATTTGTATCAAAAGACATAAAATTAAATGCTTAAATCAGGGCATTTTCAAGCAAATATTTATGGAGTGTTTATGGAAACAAGCCTTCACAAAAAAAAAAAAAAAAAACCACACCAAAATTATTTAGTTTTGCTTCTGAACTCCATATAAAGTTTTTTCCTCTGGGAGATACAGCAAACAAACAAAAATATTTGACACTAAAATCCTTTCACACTTTTTCCATAAAAAAAAAAAAAATCCTTTGAGTATCCATGATCCCCAACCCCCTCACCCCCCCCCCCCCCACCACCCCCACCCCCACCTACCCCTCACCCCACCCCTACCCCCACCCTAACCCAACCCTAACCCTAACCCTAACCCTAACCCTAACCCTAACCCTAACCCTAACC